>JABUQX010072521.1:0-10000 GCA_015478945.1 Trachelipus rathkii
TTGTGGAATAGAAAACAACTATGTTCCCTCTACTAATCAGAACTTCGAGAAACATAAAAAATCAGTCGCTCCACTAGGCCGCCATTTTATCAGTTGCTATTTGAAGTTTCAAAAGTGTAAAATATTAGTAATGGGCAGAAATGATAATCGTAAAAGTGAATTAATTTAATGGAAGTGGCAGAGGGAAGGTCATTCATAAAAATTAGAATGACACTTTGGGATATGATAGAACCCCGAAGGAAACCACTATTAATTTAAAGGATGAATGTTGGCTCTCAACAATTACTGGTGTTGAACGACAGGATAGCAAATAATATATATATATATATATATATATATATATATATATATATATATATATATATATATATATATATATATATATATATATATATATATATATATATATATATATAATATATATATATATATATATATATATATATATATATATAAATTAATAATTAATGTATTTACCTTCAGTAATATTAATTATACAGTCAATCATATGGAATAATAATAATAATAATAATAATAATAATAATAATAATAATAATAATAATAATAATAATAATAATAATAATAATAATAATAATCAATAAAAAATACTTTATTCTGTACATGTTATGTATTCCGTAATACTTATCAGTAAAAAACAGCAATTTAATATAAAAATAAATACATAGACGAGAAATGGGCTACTACTACTACTACTACTACTACTACTACTACTACTACTAATAATAATAATAATAATAATAATAATAATAATAATAATAATAATAATAATAATAATAATAATAATAATAATAATAATAATAATAATAATAATAATAATAATAGAACCATACGACTTTCATGTACCTGATTGAAATATTAGTTTTTCCAAATAATACTGGTAATATTCCCCAAAATAAATACGAGTTGCCAAGTGGTAATTTAGGTAGATGTGCATTTTTGTATTCGCCAAAAAAGTTGTATTGAAATTTTAAAATGCTAAAGAATACCTTAAGGGTAAATCGCAACGATGTATAAGTGCCGAAGAGTTTATGGCCCGTAAGGAAATTCGTCGTGGGTCAGGGGGAGGTGGGGCCTGCTCTCCTTTCCCCCAGAGAACTATTCCTCTTTCCGTCTCATATACTGTGATCTTTTAAGAAAGCAACGTGCCTGAAATCCAGTATAGCGTCAATATATATATATATATATATATATATATATATATATATATATATATATATATATATATATATATATATATATATATATATATATATATATATATATATATATATATATATATATATATATATATATATATATATATATATATATATATATATACAACAAATTGGATTCATTAATAATTTGTTTATAAAATACTTTTGTATATTTGATGTGAATACTTCGTAATAATTACGAATATATGGCGAGAAATGCCATAATTGTAAAGTTGTTAACGGTTGGCAAATTGCCCCTCAAAATTACCCATGTCACATTTTATTGTTATTATTATTTCTAGCCCGCGAATTTTGTTAGTAGATATAAACAAATAATCGTTTGCGCACGACGCCTTTATAAACGCTCTATAAACTTTGTAAATAAATTAATAACTAAATAAAAACTAAAACGAAGTTATCTTTCAATTAATACAAGTGACATAAAATAAGAAGAAAATAATATAAAAATAAAGTTTAAAGGAAAGAAAATCTATACTTTTCGTTGGAAGGCTTAGACCCCAGACTAGTCCTTCCACGTTGGTGTATCCCAGGAGTGACTTACGAATTAACAATAAAGAAATAAAATATAAATTACGAATTTTGAAATTACTTTATATAGAAAAAAAAAAAAAAAGTGACAAATTAGTGAAATTAATAACTCTGGAAAATAAATAGTATAAGCCCTACAGGCTACGCACGCACATAATTGCGTTCAACAATAACAATAAAAAGACTATTGGTTTTAGTGCATTCAAAAATAAAGCAAGAAAAAAATCTACAGATATAAAAGTGAAAAACAAAAATAAAGAAAAAGTTTTAAGTTAAAACTAGGCCTAGTACTAGTTTAAGAGCCTAGCCTACTGAACTATCTGTCCTCTCTTAGGGCCTATATAAGTAAGCTACAACTATTATTATGGCAACAGGCCTATTTTTATAAATAAATGGTTTAAAAAAAAAATTATAACAATTTTACAAAATTAGCCTACTTGGGTAATTGTGTAGTTAAAGTGAGTCAAGTGCTTTTACTACAAAATAACTAATAAAACAGTGAAATAAAGTTTTTAAGTGAATGTACAAACAGGTAAAAAAAAAAAAAAAAAAAAAAAAAAAAAAAAAAAAAAAAAAACTTTGTAATTACAATGATGACTTCGACTAGAAGCAGGTCTGCTGCTCAAAATTTAAATAATCCACCGTCTGGAATTTCTATACATCATGTAGATGTTGAAATAAATGAAAATGATGGACATAATGAAAATCTAAATAGGAACGATGGTCACAACTCAAATAACTCATCGGTTGAGAGTGATCGTTCTCGCACCCCATCACCCGAACCACATCGAAGAACTAGGAAAGTACTCTCTGTGCAGGATATTCCTCGGTTTGAAACAAGGGATGTGGGAAAGTGGTTAGATAGAGTGGAATTTCTATTTAGCCTATATTTTGTTACTGATAATATCGAAAAAGTTCAACTTCTCGGTCCTCTCTTACCTTCGGCTATAACTTCAAGAATAAGCTATCCTATCAACGACCAAACATATGAAGAATTGGTTCGCCTTGTAACTGAAACTTATGCTCCATCGGATAAAGAGAAAGCTGAAAATTTATTTCGGCAGGAGCTTAAACCTGGTGAAAAGCCCACCGCATATCTTAACAGAATTAAAGCATCATTAGGAATCCGCAGTTATCAATGGCTTCTACATCAAAATGAAAACCTTATGAAACAGATGTTTCTTCGTGTTCTACCTGAGGATCTGGTACCGTTATTAACAGTATTGAAAGGGGATGCGGATATTCATAAATTGGCCGAAGCAGCTGACGTGTTCATGGAATCCCAACGTCATAAGTCAAAATCCTATCCAGATTATTCGGTCAATGCTGTGACTCCATTCATCCCTACCAGGGCAAGTGATCCCCAACCTAGGAAAGAAGACCACATTTCACACAATGATTTGGCTCAAATAAACAATCGACTAAGTGAGATGTTCCAGAAGTTGGAGGCCCTCACATATCAAGTAAATCAATTAGATCTACGGATGTCTCGTAATGATAATGGTTGGGACAGAGGTCGCTCTCCTGGCTGGGACAGAGGTCGTTCTAACCGTCGTCGATCACCTTCAGGATTTAGAAAGGATGGAACCCTTTGCTACTACCATTTCACCTTCCGTGAAATGGCTAGCAGGTGCCAAGGAGGCACTTGCAAAATGGCTCATTTGTTGGCACAAGCGCCATCACAAAATAATGCTGGACCTACTTCCCTACCTTCGCAGGGAAACTAAGTATAGGGGTGGAGTTACGCCCCTGTACAAAGAAAGTGCGTTTTAATCCAGTGGTAACTCGTAAAATTTGTAAGTACAAAAGTAGTTTTAATAATATAGAACGTATTAGGGAGGAAAGCTACCCCCAACCAAATTCGAATAATAATTACAATATAGGTAAAAATGTTAATACAATTTTGCATGCTAATAAAAATAATATCCAGGTTCATGTTCATTCAAGTGAAAATGCTAATAATGGCGTAAAACAATCTGTTTTATGCGAGAGAGCTTCTCAGTTGAGTGAAAATGAATCTTGGTATAGGGAAAATTTGATTTCCTCCGATATTAGTGTTAAGGGTAAGGATATGCATTATCAAGGTAGCGAACAGTCAGTTATAGGGCTGGAATCTTTAATTCCAAGCCAAAATACTGCGATGCGGGTTGAAAATGCAGATTCTTGCAATGGGTCAGTGCTTCCCAAAGTTTTAAATGTAAACGAATGTAAAAATTTTGCAATTAATTGTCTCCTTCGTATATATGACGCTAATTCAAAGCAATTATTTTTGTTAGATACGGGGAGTTCATTTTCTATTTTAAAGGCTTCTGCAGAACAAAAGAAAGATCCTATTGGCTTTCTTACAGCTGCTAATGGAAGTCAGATTAACATTTATGATTGTATAACTAAAAAATTAAATTTCCTGCTAAAAAGGGACTATGAGCATATATTTTTAATCGCTGATGTAATTGATAATATTTTAGGGATAGATTTTTTTACTAAATATAAATTTAACCTAGATTTTAGCTCAAATATTATAATTGATGCCACAACTGGTCTATCATGTAAAGTCATTCAAGGGAATGATTCTGAAGCACTACCCATAACAAATGATTTTAATTATATAAATTTAACTCTTTCTCCTAAACTCCCTTCTGCGCCTTCTCTTTATACTTCTCTATTAGGTGAATATAAAATGTTGTTTGATGATTTATATAAAATTTTAGAAAATGTTAATGTGAGCGATAATAATTATAATAATAATATTCCTGGGGGTAGCTATCAGGACAATGCCTCCTACAAGTGTAATAAAAATAGAAATGAAATTAGTGTGAATAAAAGTGATATTAATAATGAAAATGAATTTAATAATACAAGTGAAATAGGCTTTACAAAATTTCCTCTTTCCCCCGCTGAACAAAATTCCTTAAATGAATTAATTCCTTATAAATTTAAAGTTACGGGTTCCCCAATAAACATTAAAAGTCGCAGAATCTCTACTAGTTTATATGATAAGGCCAAAGAAGAGATAGGCAGGTTAGTAAATGCTGGGGTACTTTCTCCCTCACACTCACCTTGGGGATTTCCGATTTCTGTACTTTCTAAACCTAGTGGTGGAGTCCGAATAGTAGCCGATCTGAGATTACTGAACAAACGAGCTGTTCGAGACAATTTCAGTCTCCCTAACTTAAATGACTTTACGAACTTACTTCACGGGTGTAAAGTATTTTCTGTTTTAGACTTAAAAAAGGCATTTTATAACCTTAAAGTCCACCCTGATTGTCGAAAGTTCTTAACTATAAATACTCCTTTTGGCAGTTTCTCATATAATAGTATTGTAGAAGGCTTCCATTCCAGTCCCACTAGTTTTACAAAATACATATCTTTAATTCTTTCTAAAATCCCTAACATTTTTATATATATTGATGATATCCTCATCGCCACTCCTACTCATGATGAACACATGAAGATTTTAGAAATGGTACTAGACCGGTTGAAATCTTTTAATTTGAGACTTAGTGCTGATAAGTGCCAAATTGGACAGTCTCGGGTTACATATTTAGGTTTTGATGTGTCCGAAGGCTCCATGCTCCCTAATGAGGATAAAACCACTGCTATTATGAATATCCCAAAACCCAAGACTATCAAAGATTTACGTTCTTTCATAGGCAGTCTAAACTATTTTCGCTCTTCTCTTCCGGGTATTTCTGAAATTATTTCTCCTCTTCTTTCTTTTCTCAAAGGTGCACCATACTCTCAACGCAGAGTAAAATGGAATCCTGAGGCAGAAGAAGCCTTTAATATGGCCAAATTGGCCCTCAAAAATGCTATACCTTTGGGTTTTCCTTCTAATAATGCTCAAATATCTGTTTTCACTGATGCTAGTCAGACAGCCTTGGCAGGTGTAGTAGTTTCTACAGAAAATGAAAAAACAGTTCCGCTGGGATTTTACAGTTATCGATTGAATCCTACTGAAATTGGTTATAGTATATATAGCAAGGAACTCCTTGCCTTGGTTAAAACAATTAAGAAATTTTCCCACATAGTAGAAGCAAGGAAGGTAGATGTGTTTTGTGACAATCTTTCCGTCACACAGTCACTTAAAAAAGAGACTGATGCTAATCACTTGCTAGCAAGGGAGCAGCGATACCTAACTTTCTTGTCAGAGTATGATTTGACTGTACATCATATTAAATCTGAAGAAAATATTCTTGCAGATTTTCTGAGTAGAAATCCAGCTCAAAGACCCTCTGAATGGCCATCGAATTTGCCCACTCCTTCCACTTCTGCGGAAAAAGTAGAAATAGATTCAGCAACAAGCTCTTCTCTTCAAATTGGAGATCAGATACCTGAAGCAGAAGTCATTCCAGAAGTATCCTGTGATGAAGTCTTGGTGTCACCAGATTTTCTACCCCAGCAGAATTCTTTAACAGAGAATGACGGTTATGCTCTTGCATCAATTTTCAATATTTCCGCCAATGATGTATTTAAGCTTTTTCAGTGTAAGATTGACTACAAAGAACTGCAAGCAGCACAAGAAACTGATGTACAACTTCAGAAATATTTAAATAACCAAGAAAATACGGGTCTTAAGCTTACTAAAAGACTCTACTATTATAAGAATGACTTGCTCTCCCTAGTCGTTGATGAATCTATTCCACTTTCACCACGTGTCTTTGTTCCAGAATCCTTTATTCTTCCTGTCATTTCTTATTCTCACTCTTTAGGGCATTTTGGTGTTAAGAAAACTCTGGCATCCCTTAGAAAGCGCTTTGTATGGAAAAATATGCCAAAGTATGTAAAGCAATTTGTACAAAGTTGTGATGCATGTCAGAGATCTAAATCTTTTCGCAAAATAAGCCCTCCATATGAATCTTATAGGCCAGTATCGGCCAAATTTCAAGTAGTCCATATTGACATTCTTAAAATGCCTCAATGCAAAAGCTATAAGTACCTTTTAACATTGATTGATAGGTTCTCCCGTTATCTCTTTGCTTTCCCTTTAAAAAACATAGAAACCTCAACCATAGTGGAGGTAATTACTAGAGAATTTCTACCCATAGCTGGAGTGGTGGGAACTTACGTTTCTGATAGAGGAACGCAGTTTACGTCGGACTTATTCAAGAGTGTGTGTGAGGAGTTAGGATCCCGGCATAACTTTACCTCCGCCTATACCCCACAAAGCAATGGCCTCATCGAAAACTCCCATAGAACATTGTTGAGATCTTTGCGAGCCATGCTGTCGGATGAGTTGGAAGATGTGAAGTATTATTGGCTAGATCTTCTCCCCATTGTGCTATTGTGTCTGCGTACTGCCCCATTGAATTCAGAAGGAATCACCCCTGCCATCTTAATGATGGGCCAAAATCCAACTCTCCCTGGAGCATTAATAGACCAGCTGGAGTCCTCCTTCCCCATGTCCATGAAAACTTACGCTGAAAAACTAAAATTATTCTTAGGACTCCCTCTGTCTCCAGAATTTACTGCCAAGAACCCCAAAATATATGTGCCAAATAGTCTGCAAGATGCAAAATTTGTACTAGTTAAAAAACAGCAGTATGGCAGAAACAAACTAGAACCCATATATCATGGCCCCTATCCCATAGTAAAGTTATCTGGAAATAATGTGTACATAAATAAGAATAATCAAGTACAATGTGAAAACTTAATAAATGTAAAGCCATATTTTATGTTAAATAATGAATGTGAAGAGTTAGATGATTTATAAAAAAAATTTCTATTGGTGCTAAAGTTTATATATTCTAATGCCAGTATACTCTTGTGATAAGTGATATAAAGGTGAAACTTTCATGTAACATGTTGATTACTTTTTAGGTATAGTCATTTTGTTAGATTTAAGTTTCCTCTACTACTTGAATTTTCACTTAATCTTCTCTATTCCTCTAAAATTAAGTATTTTAGAAGTGGCTGGGTGTTCAGGTGTGAATCTCCAAGTAAACTTGGAAATTCACCCTCCAAAAGTCACCACGTGCAACAAATTGGATTCATTAATAATTTGTTTATAAAATAATTTTGTATATTTGATGTGAATACTTCGTAATAATTACGAATATATGGCGCAAAATGCCATAATTGTAAAGTTGTAACGGTTGGCAAATTGCCCCTCAAAAAGTTGCTCATGTCAATGTTTTTGTAGTTATTATTTCTAGCCCGCCAATGAAGTAGATAAAAAACAATCGTTAGCGCACGACGCTTTATAAATTTTGTAAATAAATTAATAACTAAATAAAAACTAAAACGAAGTTATCTTTCAATTAATACAAGTGACATAAAATAAGAAGAAAATAATATAAAAATAAAGTTTAAAGGAAAGAAAATCTATACTTTTCGTTGGAAGGCTTAGACCCCAGACTAGTCCTTCCATATATATATATATATATATATAATTATATATTTTTCTATTTTTAGTTAGAGATATATAGACATAATATAGATTATAATATATATATATATATATATATATATATATATATATATATATATATATATATATATATATATATATATATATTTTTATTATATATATATATATTTTTTTTTGAAATATTCATAGGTTTCTTTGTAAGATTAATGAGTCCTTTTTGTCGAGCTATGAAAACTACTCTCTATATAAGTAAAATAAGCAGTTTTCATAGTATGACATAAGGCTCCATTAACCTTCCATAGAAACCTATGGCCATTTTTATATTGGTTGGTTTGTTTGCTTGCTTGAACTCGCATAGGAAATATTTAAAAAAAAATTGAACTTATTAGTTATTTTTATTTCTATTTGAACTAAATAATTGAAAAAAAAACGATAAAATATACAGCAAATATAAGAAATAAATTTTTTATAAATAAATATTTTTTTTTTTTTTTTGAGTCAGTGTACAGGACCCACCACGGCTCACAAAGCGGCCACAATGGGTTGAAAAAAATCAACACCATGGGCGGGTCCTGGAACATACATATTTCAAACGTCAAAAGAAGATTTGAATAGAGAAATGAATATTCAGTCAATTAAAAATAAACAAAAACTAAACAAAAATACATCCTTGCATTATAAAGTCCTAGTATTACGTAACAAAATCAAATATTATGAAGAACATTCACTTCTTGTAGAAACAAGAAAATAGAGTTACTACTAAAGTGGGAAGATTCGGATAAGATATGGGATAATCTTTTGGAAGGTGTTATGGATCGTAAAGTAGGAAAATGACGGCGGCGAATAGAGTCCAGCTGGGAACAATCAATGAAGATATGGCGAACAGATTGCGGGGTATGACTTCGACAAAATTTGCAAATGGAGGGGGGTTCAGTAACATATAGTGCACTGAGTGATATTAGTGTGGCCAATGGAGGCGTGCAAGTATCACCTCGTGTAAGCGTTTTCGTCTCGTCGGTGGGAGGAAGACCACTCCCCGATGATCGGCTTTATATTTCTAAGTTTCCGCCTCCTCTCTGAGCATCGTCCAGCACTCTTGCCAATAAGAATCGAAAGACTTGTCGGAGAGCAGGATAGTAATCGGTCGATGGGAGGTAGCCTTGTCAATGGCATCCGGGAGGTACCTGGAACAACTCCGAAATGAAGAGGTGGCCATTTTGGCCTTCTATCAGATTTCATTGCCAGTTTAACCCTACATGAAAACGGGGTCCAACATAAATAATTTGTTTTTACGTGAATGGAAGCAGCCGAAGAATGCTGCATCAGCAGATACCATTGTGTTTTTAGAATAATGGGTTTTTAAGCGCTTGTAGCGCGCTGAGCGAATCTGAATAAATGACATAAGATTGATTTTGGTTAAGGATTAGAATTCGAGAAAGCGCAATCATTATAGCCATTAATTCTGCCGTAAAAATTGAAGCATAAGGGGGGAGGGTATGGGAAAGGTTGCGATCAGGAAAGACAGCACGATGCGCCCACACTGTTCCGGTTTTATAGAGCCATCAGTAAATATGGAAGTAAACTGATGCCATTAACAGGCATAAATAAATATTAAAAAAAAAAAAAAAAAAATTTGCACTTATTATTATTTCTACTTGAACTAAATAATTGAAATAAAAACGATAACATATGCAGCAAATATAAAAAAAAAAAATCTTCTGCATTAAAGTTAGACTTTTACATGTAATAATTTCCCATTAATTTTTAGGAAGTGATGCAAATAATTTTTGGTAGGGATGAATTTGCGATAAATGGAAATATATATATATATATATATATATATATATATATATATATATATATATAT
>JABUQX010072521.1:15000-30000 GCA_015478945.1 Trachelipus rathkii
TTTTTTTTTTTTTTTTTTTTTTTTTTTTTTTTTTTTTTTTTTTTTTTTTTTTTTTTTTTTTTTTTTTTTTTTTTCCCTCCCCCTTTTCCCCTCCCCCCCCTATGGGCCATCCGGTGCCTCTTCCCGCACGGGTTTACGGTTCAACCCACACTTCCTCCCCGTGGATGAGGGTACAGTTGAAAAACCGGTCATTTACGCTCACCTCTGACCGGGCCGCCAATTGTAGGGAACCTGAGCCTTGGCTAACCACTGAGGAGGCTGTTCTGCACTTTGGTGTATAATCTCGGACTTTACGCGAAGACATTAGGTGCCGTGTGGTACACGGGTGGGAACCCCACGTAAAGGTTTGGGGGGATCTTCCGAGGCCACATCCACAGCCCACCCTACGGGGTGGGGTCCGGGTGGTTGTGTGGGTCTCTGGACTGTGACCTGCTATGGAGAGAAGGATTACCCTCCCTTATGAAATATATGCCTTTCCAGTCCATCCTGTTATTTACATTTATATCTCATTTGCTTTATTGCTATGCTGTTCATCCATGGAGACGAAGTTTGTGGTAAAAATTTTTATGGAAAAGTCTTTAAATGAAATAAAGTGTTTAAATAAAGGTGAGTTAAACAACAATTACCATCTGTCAGCTTCCCTGCCTGGCCCTACCACGGTCCCTACTACTTCTAGACCTGGTACCTATGCTGTACTTCCTTCTCCTACACCTGAGGGTCCTTTGCGAAATTTCACCGATTCGTCGACCAGCAAACCCCAAACACCCCAGGTGCCCCAACGGCCCGGGCAATCCCGTAAAGGTGCCCCCCGTAATAGTCGTACTCATTCGCTTACTCCATACGCTGCACCCCCTCCAGGAATGTCAGCAGACATGTCATTCCCGATGTATTACATACTACGATCCGCTACCTCCAAAACTCTTACTGAGCACAGAACCATTCCTCTCAGTAGGGCACTCGAAAAAGCCCTAGGAGTTGAAGACCCTCCAGTCACATTGATGAGGAATGGGTCCATTCTCGTAAAAGCTGCTAACCGAAATCAAAGTTCCATTCTGTCATCCTTAACGTCTCTTGGAGATGTTCCTATTATTTCTACTCCTGATGACATAAGAAACACATCTAAAGGCACTATTTATTGTCCTATTCAGAGAGACGAAGACACAGCTGTCATTTTGGAAGAACTCCAACAGAGAAGATTTTCCGTCACAAACATTTATAGATTTCCCCCTCGCCGGGAAACTCCTGACAAACCAAACCCCCGTTTACTACTGACCTTTAACACCCCTTATCCACCTACAAAGGTAAAAATAGGGTTCACAAGTTACAGTGTTCGCACGTTTATCCCTCGACCCAGACGTTGCTTCAAATGTCAACGGTTTGGTCATCCCCGAAAATACTGTAGGGGACAGGAAGACATATGCCCAATCTGCGGAGAATTATTTCACACTCCATGTGAAAATACCCCTAACTGCAGAAACTGTAAAGGACCCCACAGTGCTTCCTCTTTCAAATGCCCGTCTTACCTGTTTGAACAGGAGGTTTTAGAGCTATGTACTATACATAAATTGAGCAGGAGAGATGCTATACGCCAGCTCAACGAAAAATATCAGACAAATCAAAATCAAACTTACGCCACAATTACAGCTACCCCCACGCCTTCACGTGTTAATCCGCCAACACAACCCTCTCCTAATAGAACTCCTCTCTTAAATTCCGTTGAAACTCAGGCAAGTACTGCAACCAGTCTACCTGTACTGCCCACACTACCAACTTCTCAAAGAGCACAAAAGCAGCCCTTGATTCAATCTCCCGTCCAAAGAGCCATCAACAAGCCTATCCTGAGCATTAACTCTCAACAAGCTACCAATGAAACTAAGCTAGCTCATCCAATACAAAATTTGGAAAACACTTCCTGCCAAGACACACTGTCCCATACTCACCAAACTGGTTCACCAAACTTATGCAAGAGGACGGTCTCTTTGTCCCTTAATTCGCCTCCCACTATTACTAAAACCCCTGGTAAAGATGTTTTAAAACACACAGAAAAGAATAGTCGCCAAGTTAAAGATTATTCGTTAAAATATAGAGCAACCGAATTCTTAAACAATAACACAGTAACCCCAGATGTAAAAAATGCAACTCAGAAGAGACCTCGCCATAAGTCTACTTCTGAGACAAATGCAAAGGCTTTAATAGACTGTACCCAAGTAATCCCAACTAATGAACAACTCACCAACCAATCATCTAATAGTCTACAAGACAGTTTTAGTTCCTCTGATTCTTCCTATAATTCTTCTCCCGAGTTTCCTTTATCAGCCCTCTCTAAGGGATTCTATACCCTAGAAGATGAATTGGATAACAGCTCCCAAATGGAGCTTGATGCGATGACCCATTCTCTTTCTAATGCTTCCTGCACTTCCGAGAAAGGTGAATGGAAAACTGTTCAACGTAAACGTCGCAAACGCTCTAAACGTTCTGGGTCTGATGGAGGCATGAAGATGGACCCAGAGGTCCCCATTCTCCAATCAAACTACCCAATTTCCCAAAATCACCCGCATGATGAAGTACTGGAAAATTCTCCAGAATCAGACCTTGCCAATTCATCGAATCCCATATTGGAAATCGATGTCGTAACCCCAATACATTCTCAAAAAGACAATACCCTTTCGGATACACCTTCCTTCCCCATTTCCATGGAAACAACTCTATGCTCCCACATTTCTGAATCTGCTTGCCAAGCGGATTCTGAAACTGCTCTCACTAATAAATATGAGCATTACGAATGCTCTTCTATTAACCAACCAAACCCACATAACAAGTTGGATTCGGTTGAATTCAACTTATCTCGCATTCATGGTGAAGCTCTTTCACCAAATACATCTGAAAACTCCTCCCTAAAAGACGTCATAAACCTAACAAATCTCTGGTGTATGACTACCC
The DNA here is from genome assembly GCA_015478945.1 of Trachelipus rathkii. Classification (NCBI taxonomy): domain Eukaryota; kingdom Metazoa; phylum Arthropoda; class Malacostraca; order Isopoda; family Trachelipodidae; genus Trachelipus; species Trachelipus rathkii. The sequence goes on from JABUQX010072521.1 coordinate 17,941, forward strand.
TGGCCCCCCAGGTTTTGTTCCCCCTCCTCGCCGAGACCCACGTCTCAACCTTCCCTCTCAATCCGAACCCACCTCTAACATTACCCCCAGTCACATAGAGACAATTGTCTCTAATAGACCACCATCATAATATTAATAACTCACCATGACTACTTTCCTTCAATGGAATTGTCGTGGATATTACTCTAATTTCGAAGAACTTGTTCAACTAATAAACATATGTACACCAAAGTGTATATGTTTGCAAGAACTCCGACTATGTCATCGTGACTTCCTTCAACCATCTGAATATAAATCGCCGTTAACTTCTATAGAAAGAGGTGACAATGATAGGGGAGGAGCAGGAATACTCATTCACAAATCTATCCCCTATTCCCCAGTCCCTCTCCAAACCAAACTTCATGCAGTAGCGGCAAGAATTCACTTATCCATCGACCTTACTATATGTTCAATCTACTTGGCTCCAAGTAGTGAATTTACTAAGGTCGACTTAGCAGATCTTTTTAAACAGCTCCCTGCTCCGGTTGTTATACTAGGTGACTTCAACCTCCGCCACCCCTTATGGGGTGACTCTGTCACTTCATCTAAGTCCAAGATCTTAATAGATCTCCTAACCCCCTTTTCCCTGGGATGCCTTAACACAGGACTCCCAACCTATGAACGTTTAGATACACACACTTCTTCTTGTATCGACATTTCCTTTTGCTCCCATTCCCTTATGGATCGTTTTACCTGGTCCCGCTTTGATTATTTATTCGGCAGCGATCATTACCCAATAGCATTAAACGAGCTTGCTCCAAGCCCAATGCAAAAACCCAACTCCAGCTGGCGTTATGATCGAGCGGAGTGGGCTCCTTTTTATCAGGCGACAGCTATCCCTCTTTCTCCTTTTAATAAACGATTTCCGACTGTTGATGATGCCTTTCGCTTCTTCCAGAAAGTAGTCATCTCGGCAGCGGAAGCTTGCATTCCACAGTCTTCCTCAGACAGGCGGTCGGCAACCCCTTGGTGGTCCCAAGAGTGCGCACAAGCCAACCGAGAGAAGAAGAAACTCTACAGGCAATACAAAAAGGCCCGTACTACCCCAAACATGATTATTTTTAAAGCTGCCGCAGCGAGATCTAGGCGAATTAATCGTCAAACGCGTAAACAATATTTTCGAACTTACATATCGACTGTTAACTCCACAACTCCCCTTCCTTTAGTGTGGAAAGTTACACAGAAAATATCTCGTCGCTCCAATGACTCTTCACCCACAGTCCTCCGTTATGGGCCTGAAATAACTGATACGATTTCAGCTCCGGCGGTGGTAGCGGATGCGTTAGGTTATAGCTTTGCTAGCCATTCGAGTTCATTCCGCTACACTGAAGCCTTTCAAAAACTGAGAACTGACACAGCACTACCAGATTTACAGCAAAAGGAAAAGATCATACCTATAACCATCTTTTTACACTTGCAGAGTATCAAACTGCATTGGCAAATAGCAAAGACGGTGCCCTTGGTCCAGACATGATTTCTTACATCATGCTCCGTCATATCCATCCTTCGGCGTCAGCATTTTTGCTGGATTTATATAACAGAATCTGGATCGAATCTTCTTTTCCATCTATTTGGACTACAGCTTTTGTAATTCCTATCCCAAACCTGGAAAAGATCCGAAGTTGGCAGACAACCAAAGACCAATTTCGCTGACCTGTCACTCCTGTAAATTAATGGAGAAAATGGTTTCTGGCCGCTTACTCCCTGTTCTGGAGAGCCGTCAAGCTTTCTCAAACTTCCAATTTGGTTTCCGCAAAAATCGCTCGACTGCGGACCCCTTGGTAAAACTAGACCATGACATCCGAGAAGCCTTCTCAACTGGTGGGATGGTTCTTGGTGTCTTTTTTGACCTTGAAAAGGCTTACGACACAACGTGGAGAACTGGGATTCTCCTTAAACTCCATTCGCTTGGTTTCCGCGGACAACTCCCTCTTTTTATCAAATGCCTTTTATCACACAGATCTATCCAGGTTCGGTGCTCTTCTATTCTGTCACGCCACTTTACTCTGGATGAAGGCGTTCCGCAGGGTAGTGTTTTAAGTGTACTACTATTTGCTCTTGGATTTAATGATATTGTTACCTCTTCCAGCGACTGTCAATTTTTCTCTATATGTCGATGACTTAGCATTATACATAGCCGGTGCCAGGCTGCCCCTATCTTCGAGACGGCAAACTTCACTAGCTATTGAAAATATTTTACAATGGGGTAACTCCCATGGCTTTCTATTTTTCTCCCACCAAAACCTCAGCAATGCTTTTTAAGAAAAAAAAGGGAATCGAAGAACTTGCCACCTTCTTCCAGCGAACCTAACCTTATATGGTTCGCCCATTCGTGTAACTTCACAAGTCAAATTTCTAGGGCTCATCCTAGATGACCACTTAACATATGCACCGCCACATTAAACTCTGAAAACTACCTTGTTATCGCGTGCTTGACCTATTGCGTCATCTCGCTTCAAAATCTTGGGGTGCTGATCGCAAATCCCTTTTACGTCTTTACGTAGCCCTAATCCGATCGAAACTGGATTATGGCTGTGCAATATATGGTCAGGCTTCCACAACACTGCTACACCTGTTAGATCCCATCCAAAACGAAGCGATCCGTATCTCCACTGGAGCTTTTCGATCGTCCCCCCAGGTGAGCCTTGAAGTTGAATCCAATGTGATGCCACTCTCTCTTCGAAGAGAATACATCATGTGTACAAGTTATCTTCGTTTTCAAACCCCAATACCGTCTGCTCTGACACCGATTCTGCAGGAGGTACCTCAGAATCCTAATTACTGGCCATTTGCAAAGACGGTTCATAACATCTTTAATTTCCTCAACATCCCTTTTCAAAAGGTGCTGCCTTTCTCTTTTGACGAAGGGTACACACCTTGGCTATTTCCCTCTCCTACCATTTGCTTGGCTCTGACATCTCTCTCCAAATCTAGCCATCCTGCTGCCCTGTTAAAAGCATCATTTCTGTCTCACGCCGCAGTTCACGATGAATTTACTCCAGTGTTTACTGACGGCTCTAAAATAGGGGACAGTGTGGGCGCTTCTGCTGTCTTTCCTGACCGCAACCTCTCCCATACCCTTCCCCCTTATGCTTCAATTTTTACAGCAGAGTTAACGGCTATAATGATTGCCCTTTCTCGAATTCTAATCCTTAACCAAGATCACTCATATGTCGTTTATTCAGATTCGCTTAGCGCGTTACAAGCGCTTAAAACCCCTTATTCTAAAAACGCAATGGTATCAGCTGTACAACAATTTCTTCGACTTCTCCACTCCCGTAAGAAACAAATTATTTTATGTTGGACTCCCTCTCATGTTCCAGGTACCTCCCGGATGCCATTCGACAAGGCCGCCTCCCATCAACTGATTACTATCCTGCTCTCCGACGGGGCTTTCATCTTGTTGGCAAGAGGTGGCTGGACGAGTGAAGGCGGGGAGGAAACTCAGAAAAACATAAAAGCCGAACTCGGTGAGTGTCTTCTCCCACAGACGAAAGGCTTTACAATGAGGTGATACTTGCACGCCTCCGTAATTGGCCACACTAATATCACTCACAGTCCTATATGTCAGAACCCTCCCGCCATTTGCAATTTTGCCGGTCCCACAGCCCCCGCAATCTGTTCATCATATCTTCATTGATTGTTCCATCTGGACCCTATTCGCTGTCGTTATTTTCCTACTTTACTGTCCTAACACCTGAAAGGTTATCCATATCTTATCTGAATCTTCCCACTTTAGCAGTAACACTAATTTTCTCGTATCTTCAAGAAGTGAATTTCTTTATATGCATTTTGATTTTGTTATGTAATCTTAAGACCATTAACAATGCAAGGATAAAATTTATTATTTTATTTATTTTGTTTAACTTGAATATTCATTTCACCAATCAAATCTTTCTTTGACATTTGAAACATATATATGACAGGGCCCTCCCATGGTGCTGATTTTACTGCCCAGTGGGGCCGCTTCATTGTGGGCCGTGGTGGGTCTGTACACTAACTCAAAAAAAAAAAAAAAATATATATATATAATATGATATATATAATATATTAATATATAATATATATAATATATATATATATAATTATATTATATATAATATATATATATATTATATAATTATATATATATATATATATAATATAGTTTTGTGAATTTTCTGCTTTATTTTTTAAAATTTATTTTTATTTTTAAATAAAAAAATGATATCTTTTTTTAAAATTAGTGTTTAATATATATTTTAATTAATATATTTCAAAGCACTTTCAATAGGTTTATAATAAAAAAAAGTATAGTGGCCCTCTGAACGTCTTCTAGTATAGTTATATTTTAATAATTAACTCAATAAACTAGAAATGTATTTTTATTTTACTAAAATTAAGAAATAAGTTAAAAAAGTAAATAATAAATTACAACACCATTTGGCATTAATTTTAAGTTAACATCAATGCCAACTAGCTGGTGTAGTAATTTATTATTTGCTGCTTTATACCTTTATTTTTTTTTGTTTAGCCTGTTGATTAATAACAAAATAAACTGAAGTGTATTTTTGTTATTCAATCAACAGGCTAAACTAAAAAAATAAAGGTCTAAAGCCGCAAAGTACTAATAATACACCAGCTAGTTGGCATTGATGTTAACTTATAATTAATGTAAAAAGGTTTTATAATTTATTATTTACTTTTTTCTTTCACTTATTTCTTAATTTAGTAAAATAAAATACATTCTAGTTTATATACACATATCTAGAAGCTAATGTAAACTTTAACTAGTCCCAGCAGTAGTTAAGAGGGCAATATACTTTTTTTTTATATTACTAATTGAAAATATTTTGAAAAACGATATCTGACCTTAAATGGTTCGGAAGTATTAAAAAAAAGATATGATTTCAGTTTAAAAATCGCAAGATATAATAAATAAAAGAAATAAAAATTAATATTTATATTAGACTATATATATATAATATTATATATATATAATATATATATATATATATTTATATATATATATATATATATATCTAGTTTATATAGGGTTTAGATCATTTATATCATTTTATTTTTTTATTTTTTTGAGTTAGTGTACAGGACCCACCACGGCTCACAATGAAGCGGCCACACTGGGCTGAAAAATCAGCACCATGGGAGGGCCCTGTCATATATATGTTTCAAATGTCAAAGAAAGATTTTATTGGTGAAATGAATATTCAGTCAGTCAAAATAAATAAAAACTAAATAAAATTTATCCTTGCATTGTTAATAGTCTTAAGATTACATAACAAAATCAAATATGCATAAAGAATATTCACTTCTTGGAAATACACAAGAAAATAGTGTTACTGCTAAAAAGTGGGAAGATTCAGATAAGATATGGGATAATCTTTTTAGAAGGTGTTAGGACAGTAAGCTAGGCAAAAAACGACAGCGAATAGGTCCAGAAGATGGGGAAACATATCAATGAAGATACTGAATGAACAGATGCGGGTGTGGCGACGGCAAAATTTGCAAATGGGAGGGGGTCCCGTGACATATAGTGAATGTGAGTGATATTAGTGTGGCCAATATACGGGGGCGTGCAAGTATCACCTCATGTAAGCGCTTTCGTTTGTGGGAGGAAGACCACTCAACGATGTTCGGCTTTATGTTTCCTGAGTTTCCTCCCCGCCGATCATCGTCCAGCACTTCTTTGCCAACAAGATTGAAAGGCCCCGTCGGAGAGCAAGGATATAAAATCATTGATGGGAGGCGCCTTGTCGAATGGCATCTGGGAGAGTACCTGGAACACTGAAGGAGTCCAACATAAAATCAAATTTGTTTTCTTAGCCGGGAGTGGAGAAGTCGAAGAAATTGTTGTAAGCCTTGATTTCCATTGCGTTTTTAGAATAAGGGGTTTTAAGCGCTTGTAACGCGCTAAGCGAATCTGAATATAAACGACATATGAGTGATCTTGGTTAAAGGATTAGAATTCGAGAAAGGGCAATCATTATAGCCGTTAACTCTGCTGTAAAATTGAAGCATAAGGGGGAAGGGTATGGGAGATGGTTGCGGTCAGGAAAGACAGCAGAACGCGCCCTCACTCGTCCCTATTTTAGAAGCCGTAGTAACACTGGAGTAAATTATCGTGACTGCGGCGTGAACAGAAATGATGCTTTTACAGGGCGCAGATGGCTAGATTTGGAAGAGAGATGTCAGAGCCAAAGCAAATGTAGGAGAGGGAAATAGTCAAGGTGTGTACCCTTCGTCAAAAAGAGAAAGGCAGCACCTTTTGGAAAGTGGGATGTTGAGGAAATTAAAAAGATGTTATGAACCGTCTTTGCAATGGCCAGTAATTAGGATTTTGAGGTACCTCCTGAAGAATCGGTGTCAGAGCAGAAGGGTATTGGGGTTTGAAACGAAGATAACTTGTACACATGTTTTTTCTCTTCGAAGAGAGAGTGGCATCACATTGAATTCAACTTCAAGGCTCACCTGGGGGGACGATCGAAAAGCTCCAGTGGAGATACGGATCGTTGGCGTTTTGGATGGGATCTAAGCAGGTGTAGTAGTGTTTGTGGAGGCCTGACATATAATTGCCACAGCCATATCCAGTTTTCGATCGGATTAGGGCTACGTAAAGACGTAAAAAGGGATTTGCGATCAGCACCCCAAGATTTTGAGGCGAGATGAAGTAACAGGTCAAGGGTGCGATGACAAGTTGTTTTTAAGTGTTTAATATGTGCATATGTTAAGTGGTCATCTAGGATGAGCCCTAGAATTTGACTTGTGAAGTTACGGGAATGGGCGAAATATAAGGTTAGGTTTGCTGGAAGAAGGTGGCAAGTTCTCCGATTCCCTTTTTTCTTAAAAAGCAATGCTGAGGTTTTGGTGGGAGAAAAATGGAGCCCAGGGAGCTAGCCCACTGTGAAATATTTTCAATAGGCTAGTTGAAGTTGCCGTTCGAGAAATGGCAGCCTGGCACCGGCTATGTATAATGCTAAGTCATCGACATATAGAGAGAATTTGACAGTCGACATGAACTAGAGGTACATATATCATTAAATCCAAAGCGCAATAGTAGTACACTTACAACACTACCCCTGCGAACGCCTTCATACCAGAGTAAAGTGGCGTGACAGAATAGAAGAGCACCGAACCTGGATAGATCTGTGTGATAAAAGGCATTTGATAAAAAGAGGAAGTTGTCCGCGGAAACCAAGCGAATGGAGTTTAAGGAGGATCCCAGTTCTCCACGTTGTGTCGTAAGCCTTTTCAAGGTCAAAAAAGACACCAAGAACCATCCCACCAGTTGAGAAGGCTTCTCGGATGTTCATGGTTCCCTAAGTTTACCAAGGGTTCCGCAGTGAGTGATTTTTGGCGGAACCAAATTGGAAATTTGAGAAAGCTTGACGGCTCTCTCCAGAACAGGGAGTAAGCGGCCAGAAACCATTTTCTCCATTAATTTACAGGAGTGACAGGTCAGCGAAATTGGTCTTTGGTTGTCTGCCAACTTCGGATCTTTTCCAGGTTTGGGGATAGGAATTACAAAAGCTGTAGTCCAAATAGATGGAAAAGAAGATTCGATCCAGATTCTGTTATATAAATCCAGCAAAAATGCTGACGCCGAAGGATGGATATGACGGAGCATGATGTAAGAAATCATGTCTGGACCAAGGGCACCGTCTTTGCTATTTGCCAATGCAGTTTGATACTCTGCAAGTGTAAAAAGACGGTTGTAGGTATGATCTTCTCCTTTCGCTGTTGAAAAGTCTGGTAGTGCTGTGTCAGTTCTCAGTTTTTGAAAGGCTTCAGTGTAGCGGAATGAACTCGAATGGCTAGCAAAGCTATAACCTAACGCATCCGCTACCACCGCCGGAGCTGAAATCGTATCAGTTATTTCAGGCCCATAACGGAGGACTGTGGGTGAAGAGTCATTGGAGCGACGAGATATTTTCTGTGTAACTTTCCACACTAAGGGAAGGGGAGTTGTGGAGTTAACAGTCGATATGTAAGTTCGAAAATATTGTTTACGCGTTTGACGATTAATTCGCCTAGATCTCGCTGCGGCAGCTTTAAAAATAATCATGTTTGGGGTAGTACGGGCCTTTTTGTATTCCTGTAGAGTTCTTTTCTCACGGTTGCTTGTGCGCACTCTTGGACCCACCCAAGGGGTATGCCGACCGCCTGTCTGAGGAAGACTGTGGAATGCAAGCTTCCGCTGCCGAGATGAACTAACTTTCTGGAAGGAAGCGAAAGGCATCATCAACATCCGGAAAATCGTTTATTAAAAGGAGAAAGAGGGATAGCTGTCGCCTGATAAAAAGGAAGCCCACTCCGCTCATCATAACGCAGCTGGGAGTGGGTTTTTTGCATTGGGCTGGGCAAGCTCGTTTAAATGCTATGGTAGCTGATCGCTGCCGAATAAATAATCAAAGCGGGACCAGGTAAACGATCCATAAGGGAATGGGAGCAAAAGGAAATGTCGATACAAGAAGAAGTGTGTGGTATCTAAACGTCATCAGGTGGGAGTCCTGTGTTAAGGCATCCCAGGGAAAAGGGGTTAGGAGATCTATTAAGATCTTGGACTTAGATGAAGTGACAGAGTCAACCCATAAGGGGTGGCGGAGGTTTGAAGTCACCTAGTATAACAACCGGAGCAGGGAGCTGTTTAAAAAGATCTGCTAAGTCGACCTTAGTAAATTCACTACTTGGAGCCAATAGATTGAACATATAGTAAGGTCGATGGATAAGTGAATTCTTGCCGCTACTGCATGAAAGTTTTGGTTTTGGAGAGGGACTGGGGAATAGGGGATAGATTTGTGAATGGGTATTCCTGCTCTCCCTATCATTGTCCACCTCTTTCTATAGAAGTTAGCGGCGATTTATATTCAGAAGGTTGAAGGAAAAGTCACGAAATGACATAGTCGGAGTTTCCTTTGCAAAACATATGCCCCACCCTTTGTGTACATATGTTATATTGTTGGAAAAAAGTTCTTCGAAATTAGAGTAATATCCACGACAATTCATTGAGGAAGTGTCATGGTGAGTTTATTAATATTATGATGGTCGGGTCTATTTAGAGACCAATTTGTCCTTCTATGGTGACTGGGGGTATTTAGAGGTGGGTCGGATTGAGAGGGAAGGTTGAGACATGGGTCTCGGCGAGGAGGGGGAGCAAAACCTGGGGGGAAAGGGTAGTCATACACCAGAGATTTTTTTAGGTTGTATGACATCTTTTAGGGAGGAGTTTTCAGATGTATTTGGTGAAGAAAGAGCTTCACCTGAATGCGAGATAAGTTGAAATTGCAACCGAATCCAACTGATTGATAAACTGGTTTTGGTTGGTTAATAGAAGAGCATTCGTAATGGCTCATATTTATTAGTGAGAGCAGTTTCAGAATCCGCTTTGGCAAGCAGATTCAGAAATGTGGGGGGGGCATAGAGTTGTTTCCATGGAAATGGGAAGGAAGGTGTATCCAGAAGGGTATTGTCTTTTTGAGAATGTATTGGGGTTACGACATCGATTTCCAATATGGGATTCGATGAATTGGCAAGGTCTGATTCTGGAGAATTTTCCAGTACTTCATCATGCGGGTGATTTTGGGAAATTGGGCAGTTTGATTGGAGAATGGGGACCTCTGGGTCCATCTTCATGCCTCCAACAGACCCAGAACGCTTAGAGCGTTTGCGACGTTTACGTTGAACAGTTTTCCATTCACCTTTCTCGGAAGTGCAGGAAGCATTAGAAAGAGAATGGGTCATCGCATCAAGCTCCATTTGGGAGCTGTTATCCAATTCATCTTCTAGGGTATAGAATCCCTTAGAGAGGGCTGATAAAGGAAACTCGGGAGAAGAATTATAGGAAGAATCAGAGGAACTAAAACTGTCTTGTAGACTATTAGATGATTGGTTGGTGAGTTGTTCATTAGTTGGGATTACTTGGGTACAGTCTATTAAAGCCTTTGCATTTGTCTCAGAAGTAGACTTATGGCGAGGTCTCTTCTGAGTTGCATTTTTTACATCTGGGGTTACTGTGTTATTGTTTAAGAATTCGGTTGCTCTATATTTTAACGAATAATCTTTAACTTGGCGACTATTCTTTTCTGTGTGTTTTAAAACATCTTTACCAGGGGTTTTAGTAATAGTGGGAGGCGAATTAAGGGACAAAGAGACCGTCCTCTTGCATAAGTTTGGTGAACCAATTTGGTGAGTATGGGACAGTGTGTCTTGGCAGGAAATGTTTTCCAAATTTTGTATTGGATGAGCTAGCTTAGTTTCATTGGTAGCTTGTTGAGAGTTAATGCTCAGGATAGGCTTGTTGATGGCTCTTTGGACGGGAGATTGAATCAAGGGCTGCTTTTGTGCTCTTTGAGAAGTTGGTAGTGTGGGCAGTACAGGTAGACTGGTTGCAGTACTTGCCTGAGTTTCAATGGAATTTAAGAGAGGAGTTCTATTAGGAGAGGGTTGTGTTGGCGGATTAACACGTGAAGGCGTGGGGGTAGCTGTAATTGTGGCGTAAGTTTGATTTTGATTTGTCTGATATTTTTCGTTGAGCTGGCGTATAGCATCTCTCCTGCTCAATTTATGTATAGTACATAGCTCTAAAACCTCCTGTTCAAACAGGTAAGACGGGCATTTGAAAGAGGAAGCACTGTGGGGTCCTTTACAGTTTCTGCAGTTAGGGGTATTTTCACATGGAGTGTGAAATAATTCTCCGCAGATTGGGCATATGTCTTCCTGTCCCCTACAGTATTTTCGGGGATGACCAAACCGTTGACATTTGAAGCAACGTCTGGGTCGAGGGATAAACGTGCGAACACTGTAACTTGTGAACCCTATTTTTACCTTTGTAGGTGGATAAGGGGTGTTAAAGGTCAGTAGTAAACGGGGGTTTGGTTTGTCAGGAGTTTCCCGGCGAGGGGGAAATCTATAAATGTTTGTGACGGAAAATCTTCTCTGTTGGAGTTCTTCCAAAATGACAGCTGTGTCTTCGTCTCTCTGAATAGGACAATAAATAGTGCCTTTAGATGTGTTTCTTATGTCATCAGGAGTAGAAATAATAGGAACATCTCCAAGAGACGTTAAGGATGACAGAATGGAACTTTGATTTCGGTTAGCAGCTTTTACGAGAATGGACCCATTCCTCATCAATGTGACTGGAGGGTCTTCAACTCCTAGGGCTTTTTCGAGTGCCCTACTGAGAGGAATGGTTCTGTGCTCAGTAAGAGTTTTGGAGGTAGCGGATCGTAGTATGTAATACATCGGGAATGACATGTCTGCTGACATTCCTGGAGGGGGTGCAGCGTATGGAGTAAGCGAATGAGTACGACTATTACGGGGGGCACCTTTACGGGATTGCCCGGGCCGTTGGGGCACCTGGGGTGTTTGGGGTTTGCTGGTCGACGAATCGGTGAAATTTCGCAAAGGACCCTCAGGTGTAGGAGAAGGAAGTACAGCATAGGTACCAGGTCTAGAAGTAGTAGGGACCGTGGTAGGGCCAGGCAGGGAAGCTGACAGATGGTAATTGTTGTTTAACTCACCTTTATTTAAACTCGTTATTTCATTTAAAGACTTTTCCATAAAAATTTTTACCACAAACTTCGTCTCCATGGATGAACAGCATAGCAATAAAGCAAATGAGATATAAATGTAAATAACAGGATGGACTGGAAAGGCATATATTTCATAAGGGAGGGTAATCCTTCTCTCCATAGCAGGTCACAGTCCAGAGACCCACACAACCACCCGGACCCCACCCCGTAGGGTGGGCTGTGGATGTGGCCTCGGAAGATCCTCCCAAACCTTTACGTGGGGTCCCACCCGTGTACCACACGGCACCTAATGTCTTCGCGTAAAGTCCGAGATTATACACCAAAGTGCAGAACAGCCTCCTCAGTGGTTAGCCAAGGCTCGGGTTCCCTACAATTGGCGGCCCGGTCAGAGGTGAGCGTAAATGACCGGTTTTTCAACTGTACCCTCATCCACGGGGAGGAAGTGTGGGGTGAACTGTAAACCCGTGCGGGAAGAGGCACCAGATAGCCCAAG
>JABUQX010072522.1:0-17500 GCA_015478945.1 Trachelipus rathkii
AGAGAGAGATTCATATTAATGTTCATGTACTTTAAGTTGTTGTTCCTGCACTCTAGCATGTCCCTATCATTTTTTCTTCTCTCTCTTCACAGCTAAATCATATCATCTCAATCTTCAATTATAACCATTATAAATAAGTTCGTCATAACAGAACCGAATTGAGAGATGTGGAGATGGCTTGCTTTCGTAACAACTGCTAATAATTATTATATATATATCAGTATATATAGTTATATTATATAATAAAATATATATATATATATATATATATATCATATATATATAATATTATATATATATAATCATTGCTATATAATAAGTATGATATACTTAATTATATGTATATTATATATATCCCATTCTCTCTTCTCTATATCTCATATATCTCTCTCCTACTAATATATTACTATCTTACTATCTATCGATTACTCTATATGTCATCACTATCATATTTATATTATATACAGTTCTATTCATACGTTACTTTTTACTACGTCCCACAACGGAGAATACGGTGAAGAGTGTTCGGGATCAAGAATATTTCTGCAAAAGCCCGTCTATATATCTAAATACATAAATATAGTGCACGGATCTTTGTTCTGTTTAGAGTTACAACACACTTTCTTTTTAGTTACTATGCACGAAAGTGGTGGGTTGAGAGAATCGATTGTGAGAGTCTGTGCGGATGTAAAGCAGCACGAAGTGTGAGTTAGGTTAGTTAGGTTAGGTTAAGTAGGCGTTACCCTTCATAAAAAATTTGTATTGGGTATCATGCCAAAAAGTTTTAGTTTTCCTTGCTTATCGGTTTCAAGTCTTAAGCGGAAGAAGCTTGTCTTAATTGAACATCGATATCGACACATTATATATAATAAGATATAATAAGAAGTAATAATTTCTAAATAATATATATTATATATATAATATAATTATTCAGATCATTGGACACATCATAATATAAGAAAATAACATACGGTAATTTTTTTTATTTGTGTTAAATCAGTTTTTTCGTTTCTACTCATCTAGAAATGTTTAATTTAATATAAACTTTAGTTTATATATTCATTAATATATTTTAACTAATTAAAGTATTTTTCGATATGTGGGCGTAAGCTTACTTCTCGATATTCTCTATACATTACTCCATTGATTACTTGATTACTTAGTTACACTGATATATATAATATTACATAAAATGATATAATATAATATAATAGTTTGTTTTATATCTCCATGGTTTTTTAATACATTTATTAATAGGATTTCTCATTTTAACTTAAACTCCCATATTACGTTTATAAATAAGTATCGAAGCAGAGAATAACTGAGAATAATTTATATAATTAGTAATGGGGATTTAGTGTTAGTTTAATTATCATATATTTCATTCAATATAATGACTAAATGATTGAGGAATAATATATATAAGCATCTAATACTTATAGGATGATAGTGTCGGATTTATCCAGAATTATTGCACTACACCACTCATCCGTTGAATCTCTTGTATATTCCTTAGATAATTCCGCTTTATATATAGTGAGGATAACTTACTCGGCTTATCTGACGCAGGATATCATCAATATCGATCTGATAATCTAGTATATATATAGTGTAAACACTTTAATCTAATGTTAATTATATCAAATTTCAAATAAATATAATACATAATTACAGTAAAACAAAGTGGCATATTTTTATATAATATTATATATATATTAATAATATATATATATAATATTATAATATATATATATATATATTATATAATATATATTAATATATTATATAATATATAATATATATATATATATAATATATAATATATATATATATATATATAATCATATATATTAATTTATATATATATATAATATTAAAGATTAATTAGTTAGTTTTTTCTCCTAATGGATTTAATATATAAATTGTTTTCTATCCATTTGTTATTTAAGATAAACGGTATTGTGTTGCTATTGGCAATAGTTTATATAATTTATATAATTTTTCTTTATTGTTTATATATTAAATTTAATCATAGCAAATGGAGCTATAGTCAAAACGCTAGTAAATATTGTTTGTATTATATCATAAGTAGAATACAACATGCCAATTAAGTTAATCTTATACAGTCATTCTAAGAACTTACTTATTAGAATCTGAATTATCATTTGGTCACGTATGTTATATCAAAGCTTTATTAATATTATTATTATTATTTAATTTAATATTATGTATTATTAATAATTATTATTATATATTATTATATATTATTTATTTAATTATTATTATTTATTATATTATTTATTAATATTATTTTAAAGTCATAGTCGTTTTAGGTTAGTTTCATTATTAAATAATATATTATATATGGTTTTTAATATATATAATATATAAATATCTATATTTTAATAAATAAATGTAATATTTTATGTAGTATTGGTGTAGTTTACCATGTTTATTTACTTTCGATTTGTTAAATGCTATTAATTCTTGATATGTCATAAATTTAAATTAGTTGTAGTTCTTTGAAATGCTAGAAATAGGTAACTAGTGACCTTATCCTTATCCACAGTAGCCTATTCACCTTCAGAGGGCTGTATATATTTGTGTTTCTAAATTATAAATTATATAATTAATATATCATATATACCTCATTTTACCTGCTTATTTTTTATGAATTTAGTGAATTTGTTAAGAGGTGCAGGTGTGGATGAAAATAAACTTTAAAGGGTAAAAAATTAAGATAATTTTGATATTTTACTCAGCTTTATCATTGTTGTTAATCGTAAAGGTGTAAGAATGTTATGTTGCTCTAACGAAAATGCCTCATGATGTTCTCGAGAAAATATCTATATTTGCAATGTGTATATGCAGTTCATTTTTCGGAGAACTGTATAAGGCAGTAGTGGAAGGTGATATGTATGGTTAATGTTATATTGAGAGCAAAAGTTAAATGTTCGGAGGTCGAATCTGATTAGAATATATTAAGAATATTATAGGACTCCGTGTAGGTTGTATTATGAAAAAATTGTCAATGTGTAAAACTATTGCCCGTGTTTAGTGACTCCTATGCATTAGATGAAAGATAATAAAAATCATACGAGTAATAAAGGAGGTTTATATAAATATTGTACAAAATTTGTATGTAGATAGGAGTTATAGTCTTAGTTATATTAGTGGCAAGTGGTAAATCAAAGTGCTCGTTGACTGACACAGTATGCACTATGCAACGAGCTGATCTGCGTATGTTAGCTAACTATGGTAGAGAGCTCAGAAATACGTGATAACGTGAGGAGGAGTCAGAAAGGTATAACGATTGAGCTAGTTATATTATAATCTTTGGTATACGTGGAGTTTCGCGATTATTAATATTATTAGAGTTGAATTTGCATGAGTGGAAAGAGTAGGAAAGACAGAATAAGGAATGAAGAGTGTCAATAGAGATATGATTAAATACGCGAGTAAAGTAGAGATATGATATAACTTGTTTTGCAGGAACTGATAAGTATTGTTTGATTTGCAACGAAGGATATTTGATGAAATATGTGGCTAATAGGGACATCGGAAGGATGCAGCATCTTGCTAGGAATAAGTTGAGATAAACTGTGTGAAATAAAGTAAGATAGTAGTGAATTGGACCACTACGTAGAGACTGATCGGTCAGTACTGCAGAAGACCACTAGGCAGCGGAATGGACAAAACTCGGAGAACGTATATGTGCGTGTAATTCAAGAAGAGATTGGAGATTGTAATCTCTGGATTCAATGGCATACACTACCAAAATAGAGTTAGTATGATTTATAATATACAAGATGAAAGACTGGTCTGACAATTAATTGCAGCAGAGGGATGTCTTGGAGTATATAGACGCTTGGCGTTCAAGTATATCTTTAGTACTATGTGAATGTATAATAAAATAACATCTTTTCGCCTATATAACATAAGAGGTAGATTTAATGGTAGTGTGTGAAATATAAAAAGAATGAGAAAAATAGTTTATAGAGGAGATAAGGTGAATCGGTACGGACCTCCCCAACGCATAAACATTTTGTTATTTGAAGTATAGGTCAGATTACTTTATATTAATATCACATATATTAGAATGAAACATTAATAGTTATTACATATTGTGCAATGTAACCTATATATATGGGCGTGAATTATAATATTTAACAAGAAGATATATTTAATAATAAGGCATAAAGGTATATAATCTGAGATTTAATGGTATGAAGTTCTATCTATTCGGTATATAAATGTTACATGTTATAGTTGATAATACTACGGCAATCTAACTATTAATGTACATGGATGTAAAAATTAACGTTGTTATAAAAGGCAGTACATATTTAATTATTTTTTATTAAAATATTTTTAAATTTATATTCAGTAGTTATCTTGAGTAGTTTCAAGGTATAATTAACTTTCCCATAATTTAATTTTATAAATATTCAGATAGCTATTCAATTATTTAGTAGGTCTCAAAACATATTAGTTTTTACATGATCATAATAAAATATGATCATTAGTCAGGTAAATTCATTTGATAACGAATAATATTGACTATGGACTCAGTTTTCATAATAAAGCAACGAAACCCGTTCAATAAATACACTCAGTTTGTTTCACTTTGAAAGGATATCTTCAGGGAGATAAAGTTATGAGTATGATATATTTTTTGATGTAATATTATTGGCATTGCAAGTGTTTACATAACATACTAATAATCACATGAGTTGGTAACCTCATTCAACGGAGGTCTGGATACTGATATATAAATCGATATAGGTTTGAGAAATCTTTAAATAAGTGTTGATTGTTGGATGTCACGGGGGCCTGGCCAGGGAATTGTTTATCTGTTTGAAAGATTAAAGTTTATGACACATATTTATATATCTTATTTCAATCACCAACGCTATTTTAACATTTAAATGGAGTAGTCTGTCACTCGGGATATTATTTTTAATATAAACACCCCCCAGTCATTATTTCGTTATCATTGGAATTGCTTGTTGCAGATTCCATTTGCATTTTGCTGAATATTTGATAGACAGCATAAGCAGTATTAATTCATTGTAATTGTTTGCTAAAACCTGTGCGTCAGAGTTATTGATTTCAATAGTGGTTGTAACCATATCGAACTAAGTTGGGATATTGTGATATTGAGTTTTTTTAATATCACTGTCAATTATTAGATCTACTCCTCCCATGTTTTTATTATAGAGTTTTAGTCAACTCTCACGTATATGAAATTATTTATGCGTATTTTGAGGTGAATAATAGTTTTGCTTATTTAAGCAACAATTATACTCATTGTTTGGTTTTAAAACAAGTAACACTAAACCACTGTGAGAGGATAATATAAAAATTTATTATGACTTATTTTGCTAAATATTTCTAAATGGATGTTTATTAAGGATAAATTGATGTAATATAGATTATGAAACATTAAAATATAAAATATATTTTATAATATATAATATATCAAAAAAGATAATATAATTATAGATTAATAATTAATATAATAATATATAAATATTTTAAATATATATTAAAAAAATTAATTATATAAAATATATATAATATATTTATTATTAAAATATTAAAAATATATATTAAATTAAATATACATAATATATACTAATATATAAAAACATGAAAATATTAAATATATAAATATTATATTAATAAATTACCTATATATCTAAGTGACTCATGTATATTTAAAATATTTAAATCGCTTGTATTATAAAAGTATAGTTTCCAAAGTAAAATTATAAATAAATCATTATAAGTTGAAGTGAGGCGAAATAAAGTAATTCGGATGAATACCCTTAATTTATTACACCATATTTGGTTCTGGAGCCGAAATTTAACTTAATTTCCCACAAAGAATTTTATATTTAATTGAGACACATAAATTTTAACTTCGGATTGTTTATAAATCTATAATTATATATATTTAATATAATATATATATTTAAATTAATATATATATATATATAATATATAAATATATATATATAAAATAAAAATATATAATAAATTTATATATTATATTAATATATATAATATCTTAAAAACAATTCTAATATTACTAAATTATTAATATAAAAAATATTTAAAAATTTATAAACATCTAATTTATAAATTTATAAATATTATATAATATATATTAATATAATATAATATATATAATATATCAAAATAAATATAATATAAATAATTAAATTATAAATTTATTATATTTATATATTTTAAATAATAATATAATATAATATTAATAATAATATATATCTATTATATTATTTTATAAAATTTTAAATTTATAATTTGTGTTAAGTAAGAAATTTGTTTTATCCTGCGTGTATCAGCTCAAAGCAAAATTTCGAATAAAAAAAATTTTGTGATGTTATAGAAAACGGGAATTGTGATAACGTGTAAGCGTTATATAATTAAGTGACTTTTAGATTTACAGACTAGAGAGTAATTTAAATATAATTGGTTTCGAGTAACGTTATTAAACAATGTGATACATATCTAATGCTCTGAAGTTATTTTGTGGAGAGAATTTAAATTAGCAATAATCAACATGGTTTATATATCAGGGTAAGGAACTTGCTTGGCTTAATAAGCAATTGAAAGATAGAGGTTACAAGCAAAGAATCAATGCGCGCGGAAAAACACAGAAAAATAGGGCTAAAAAGACAAAAGATTGAACAATCAGAAAAGAATACGACTTCTGATTTAAGTAGTGAAAAATAAGTTATGACATTTAGAAAGAAAAAGTTATGCAACTTGAAGCTGACAAAAGTAGAAAAGCCAATGTTATTTGAAAAGCTAGAAAGGAGAGAAAGCTATACTATGAGGACATGAAAGCGGGAGTAGAGAATAGTCTAAACTTGATTAAGGCATGAAGGGAGAACGTCCAAGCTTGGAAGATTAGAAAAAAATAAGAAAAAGGCTTAAAGCTTGAGGCTGATAGCTGGTGTAGTAGAGAAAGACTAAAGGATAAGAAAAAAGCTACAGAAAGTCATCAAAGATTTATTGTAGAAAGGAGTCGAGAAAAATAAGAGAATGCGAAGTAGAAGCAGAGGAGAGAAAAATGTTTTAAGATGAAGCTTAAGATGCTGAACAAGATAGACAGCGTCAACATGACTCAACCGTAGCTTCAACAAAATGCACAAAGCAGTTATCCAACACAGCAACTATACCATACACTAGTTAAATATACCTACGAAATTTGTAAGCTATCCAATTTTTCGATGATAAAAAAGAGAAATGATATAGAGGTAAGTATCATATTATAAGTTGTATGTTTATGAAAACAGTCGAGAGTGCAAATTGAAATCAATCTAAATGAGAATATTACAAGCGTTTGTTATTTAGATCTTTTCACTTACAATGTTATTGTAGCGTTCACTAAAAATTATTATGTGTTACATAACAATTTTGACTGAGGTTGACATCTTGACTATTCTTCCAGATGAACAGAATAGCTTTTGAGAGAGTTATCCGAAGGAAAGGGAAATCACGAAAAGTGAGCTCCGTTTTTAAATTGGAGCGCAAATTCTATCCAAGAACCCCTTTTTTTTGGGGGGGGGTTTTTTATAGAGTTATTTTTATTTGCCCCGAAGAAAGAACCGAGCACTTATAAAGAGGAATAAGAAAACAGTAACCCTAGGTGCTTTATAAAAAATAATTGAAGTATCTTGAAGAAACACTGGATTTGTTTTGTGCAGCAACTGAATAATTAGTAAGAAAATAGGTACACAATAACAGATGGTCTTTTATTGTGTTTTTTTCTTCTATTGTTTGGGCTTTAGGGATACTATGTGAGTTTTCAGTGAAAAAATTTTGGTTACCAGACATGAACTAAGCCACTTATCTGAAGAAAGGAAAACAAAAAGAAGATTACTGAGACCTGAGGAGATCATAATTAGCTCAGAGGGATATATGGAAGCTTATCATTGGAAGTTTTGTAACAAATAGTTTTTGGGGGGTATACTTCCGCACGATAATAATCTATCATATGTTACTACCATCACCATTCCTTTAAAAAAGATCCGAGAGAGGTAGTTTTTACAATAACAGTGGTTACAATCGGAACGAATATATCAATAAAAAAAAAAGTAGCGAACAACAATGCATATAAAAGAGGCACTAACAACTGGATTTAAGTTTAGATCAATAAAGCTTTGGGGGATTATGCGGCGACACTAGTACAGAATTTCGTGCTGTAGTATCTTGTGAGAGCCATGCCTTTTTTTGGTTTAAACTTCCAAGGAGGTGGTGAGTGTATTAGTGATCAGAGAGAGAACGTGGCATCTTGCAAGAGACTTGTAGAGCCCCTTTCTCATATTTCATACAACTCTCGTGTTGGGCTCCATGTTAAGTTGGAGCTAATAGATGAGTCAGAGTAAAACAAATAACGAGAAGGAAGTATAAACGGGCATTCGGGAGCATCCGGAGTTCCAGTGGAGAGAGGCGACGCAGCAGTAAAAGGTCGTGATAAATAAGGTATTCACGTTGTGATTGAGCCGAATATCCTATGATGAGAGAAGGTGGAAAATATGACAAGTTCGTCACATTCTTAACCTGTAATATGGGACGGTGATGGCTATCAAGTTCAATTATATCTCCTCTGGGCCGTGTACCACATCTTTTGGTTGTTATTGTAGAGTTTGTTGCGTATGTAAAAATTTCGTTTTAATCCTAAGAACAGGTTTTGGTGGTATGTCCCCCGAGAATTGACTATACATGATTTAGATAAGATTATTTGTCTGGATTCGTTGTTATAAGAAAGATTGTATTTTGTATATTCTCTCTTCTTCTTTCTGTTTCGTATTACATTTCCCCAGTTGTTTTGTGATATAACCTCATGGGGTATACTAGTGGTTTCTTGTTAGCTATGCCTTGCTGCAGTGCTGCCTGAGTGTTGATACACTACTTTTAAGAGATTCATTGATTTACGGAGAATTTGTCAAAGTGTTAGAACATTTATCCATATTTCCCCTCTTGATTTTCTAAGTCACTATCGCGCTTTTTTTTTTTGTATTGGGTATGTGTGTTTTTTCGTGACTGGCGTGTGAGGGAGGGCCTCGTAATGTAGAGGACGAGCATAAACATAGAAGTTTTGCTAGTCTTAAACCAACTAATACACGCCGAGAACGCCTGAGGATACGCATTCTCAGGAAGAATATGAACCAACGCACACATCAATTTTTAAAAGTTATTTGAGAGAATAAGAGCGAAAGTTTGGAGATAGGAAAAATTATTTACAAAAGAACACAGATTAGATCCACAAATCTTGTGGACTCAATGAAAGTGAGCGTCGATATCTACACGCATAGAGCTTTAAACTGAATGAAGAAATGATAGGGTCCCAATGTTCATTTTTTTCTAATAATAAGATTTAATTAAAAATAAAAAAGTATTAATAAATAAATGAAAAGATGCAAGAAAATTAAGATCACATTATTAAACTCTACACTGAGAATTAATAAGCTGTTGAAGAAGGTAGCGGAAGTACCTATTTTATTTAATATATAATACGGAGTCCAGAGAGCATATAGATTTATGAAGAGATACGTATTGGTCTGATGAAATCAAGATCGTACTGATATTGTATAAAAGAATAAAGTGAGATACTGAATATGTGTGATGCAGCCTAGAGACTAACAACTCAGAGTTTTCCAAAGAGAAAAATGTAAGTTGTGGTGAAGGAGAGATAGCCTGCATTAGGGATTTGATGTAAATATTACATTAGAAATATAATTGTTATCCATAGAATGAACAAGAGAATAAGTAAGACAAAATTAAAACGATGTTACTCTGGCTTAAGAGGATATGGAGTTCAAGTATATGAAAGAGGAGTTAAGAACAAGTATGTAGTTAAAAGATTGAAGTTATGTAGTTTGTTAAAAGAGTTAAATGGAAAACAGCAGGAGTAAGAGTTACTTTGGTTGTACGCTAAAAAGAGTTATTAAGAAAAGAGTAGTGAGATCATGAAGGTAAATTATGAGGTCAGATTTAAAATATAAAAAACAATGATAGAAGTCTTCGGTTGAGTATCTAAGGGTGAGGTTATATGTGATAGTAACAATAGGTGGAGAATTAAAAAATTTATCTCACAACACAGACTAAGTTCTTTTAGTAGACAAAAACATATTACTTCTGAGATGTGAGTAACTAAAAATATACAATTGTATACTTAAATACATGGACATAATAAAAGTTCAGAAAAATAAGGACGTGCCCGAAAGGCTCTCTCTAACAGTAAAGAAGATATAATTCATATAGGATCACATGCTCCCTACACTGAGAGTTTCTCATTTCAAAAGAGATAATTTAAAAAAATCGATCTGAATACGGTTTTAACCCGATCTCACCAAACCTAAGTCTTCAAAGGACATCAGTATAGAATAAATCCTAAGACGTCACTTGTTGGATACAAGCAATGCCAACGCGTCACTAATACTAGCAAGCTGTCCTAAAAACAAATCTTTATTAAGAGCATTACTGCTCTAGAAATATTAATTATAAATAAATATTTAAAAAAGGTTACACGAGTAAAATTTAACAAAAAAATATCAAAATAATTTTTATGAGGTTTTGGGGGTGTTGCCAAAAGAATTACTCAGTGACAATGGTCGTCAGTTTACATCACTAATACATCTGATTTAATGAGAGACGTGACGAAAGTAATAGCACTTAACTATTAAGAACATGAAAGTTTTCCACTCAGCATTAAATACTACCTCAATGAGTTCAATGGCCTCACAGAAAAAATTTAAAAAATGGAAATAACCTGAAACGAATGCTCAGAATGATGTGCAGTGAGCAAGTGAGAAAATGGTACAAATTAAGTTCTTAGAGCTTAATATTTATTATATTTGCATATAGGGAGGCTCCACAGGATACAACAGGATCTCCCCTATATCGATAATACTGTAACGGAAAGGACTGTGCGAGGTCGCAATGCAGATTTTGCAAATGAATTTTGGGAACAGGTATGAAATAATCATTACCTTGAGAGAGCAGGTCTCTATAACATATTACAGGTATGTTTTTGACTTGCAAGAAAGGCTAAATGAAACTCTAAAGTTGGCTAGAGAGAAAACTTAGCCAAAGCCCAAATTTCACAAAAGAGGTATTACGATAAATAATTAAATAATATAACAAGATTGTGAAAATACGAGAAAGCTGCAAGTAGGAGACTTAGCTTTAGTTCTCCTATCACACTAATAGACTATCTAAATAGATGCTGATGAGATGTGAGTCGAGACCATTACTCAGTGTAATGTAAAACTGTGTAAAAATAGAGTAAGACAATTAATTAAAAGATCCAAGTGGTGATGTGATCAAAAAACGTATCATCGATAACAAATCTGAGAACTAAAAAGAAATTTATTAGTTGTGGAGAGTGTGAAAAGGAAATAGAAAGAAAATGAAAAAAAAAGAGATGGATCAACACACAATAACTTAGAGAGGAAATATAATAAAGGTGCTCGGCGGTGATCTTGACAATAGTGAGAAAACGAAGAAACTTTTAACTTTATGGGCAGATATCTTGAATAACATAACGTATGAAAAATATACATATAAAAAAAAGAGAGGTTATAGTCTCGAAACACTAAGTAATAAATCATGCACCTTGTCCCAAGATTCCCTCCAGGAGGAGTGTGAAGATGATGGATAGATTTTGGAGAAGCATGAAGAAATCTTTACAGATCGTGCCTGTAGCACTTTTAAGCTAGAAAGATTACTATATTGTACGTTAATCGTTACATCATTAGACGATACTTAATAAATCACAACATCTCAAGGCTGAAGCCATACAAGTTACCTTTTCTCTACACGAGAAACGGTAACGAATGAAGAAGGAGACTAAGATAGATGATACGATAAAAAATAGGCATCATCGTTATACCTCTTAAATCCCACGTCGTCAATAATTTCAGCTACCAGTGGTAAAACGTATTTTATGTCCAGAAAAAGGACGGAGATAAAAAAACAAATATGTGCTTCGATTTACAGGGCCTTAAATATGTTGTAATACAAAGACAAAAAGGTCTTCGATATAAAACTAAAACTGAGCCCATGACACTACAACCCAGACTTATTCATCAAAACAAGTTTGGCAAGGATAGTTTTACTCTACAAACTTGATCACTAGTGCAAATGACTTAAAATTGGCTAATCAAAATAAATGCCATGAGGACTCATACCTATATAATCACATAAGTTTTTTCAACGAAGATGGACATCTTCCATTAACCTCAAGCTACCATGTACGTGTAATTTGGTAAATTTTAATATGTCCGTGGATGCAATACGCTTGTGAGGTCAGTTAAAAGCTGACAGTTTTAAGATTCTGAGATGGAATAAACCGAGTCGATTTTTATATCGATGATTCATCGTCCCCATATATACCAAAAGACACTGGCGCGAGCAATAACGACTACGATGGAGACTGTTTCTGCAAAAATTCCAAGATGAAAAGGGATTCATCACCACAGACGCGACGTAGTGAGCGAGTTCGCCTCGTCGAGTGTTAAGTTTTTGGGTCATTTCATTGGCAATGGCCACGAAAGGATTGCATGAAGACAATGTAGTCAAAATAAGGAAGACAGAGCCACCTAAGAATAATAAGCAAGTGAGGTCGTTCTTAAGGCTCACTGGTTACTACCACCAACTGTTAAGTCTATTAACGCTCAGAATTTTCATTCGAACGAAAGAAAAGTGAGTGAGAATAATATGAACAATATTCAGAAAAATTCCGTTACTGAAGTAAGATCTGTAGCAACGTCTGAAGACTCCGGTATTGTAGCTAGACCAAACCGATCTTGAAGATGCCAGAGTTGGAGAAAACATTCACGCTACAGGTGGATGCGTCTGGCACCTCACTAGGATATGTCCTCCTGCAGGAAGACGGAGGAATTCTCCATCCTATCGCGTACGGGAGTAAAATGTTGTCTGCAACCCAACAAAGTTATTCAACTTTAAGGAGAAGGGAGGCGTTAGCATAGTTATGGGCAATAACAGTTAAAAATTCGAGCCCATAAAAACTAACTAATTGGATAAGGAATTTCGTCCTTCAGATAGTCAGAACCACAGACCGCTGCGTGAATATTGAACAAGAAAGGTATGAGAAAACAGGAATAATTATATCGCTCCGTACAAATTTCTTTTGACAAAGTGGAAAGTTTATCGTGCGGCATAGCAAAAATTAGCAGAAAAACAAAAAACATTAGTGGGAAAGAGCTAACGTCATAGCTGACTACCTAAGGCAGCGTCGTTATGCCGTGATACATTGAGTTCGTACTTACAGAAGTCCTACAGAAGAAAGGAGCGCGTGAAGATGAAACAAAATGTTTTATAAATCAATGTTAATAATAAAAGCAAATTGTACCGACAAGAAAGCTGTTATGCTTACCGAAAGAATGTCATTAAATAGATATGAACAAGTTATAAATAAAATTATTGTTTTCAATATACCTATATTGTTTAAGATAAAGAAGTTATGTGTTGGCTATTTGACAGAAATATTATTTAATTTTACTTTTGTTTATATTTAAATGTACATTATGCAGAGGGACGGGTTTTTTGGGACTGTAAAATATGTTTGTATTATAAGGAGAAACAACAGCCAATAAGACTCAGCTTCTAAGACTTACTTTTAGAATCTGAATTATCATTGGTTTTTATGTTACAAGCTTTATTAAAATTATTATTATTATATTTTATATTATTATTATTATATATTATTATTATTATTATAATTAATTAATTAAAATAAATAAATTAAAAAATTATAATTATTAAATAAAATTATTTAAAAATTTATATATTATTTTTATATTAAATTAATATTTTTAAAAGCAAGTTTCGAGAGGATATCAAACGCAATTATTATTATATTATATAAATGGTTTTATATATATTAATATAATTATTAAATCTTAATAAATAAATGGTAGGTAAAGTGTGGTAGTTCATTTTCTTCGATTTTGTTAAATGCTTTATTCTGATTGGATTATTAAAAAGTTGTGTCTTTGAAAATGCAGTGTGATTTTAACAAAAGAATGCCACTCCCGCTTTCCTCCAGGGCTTCTATATATATAATAATATATATATACTCTTTATATGCTAATATAAAATTTATTGATTGTGATTTGTTAAGAGGCGTAATCAGAGTTACATAAATTCGTATAAATAGATTAAAAAAAGTAAGAAATAATTTTGATCTTTCCGCTTTTCATTGTTGTTCGTAATAAACTAAAAGGTGTTTACGTTGTTGGACCTTAAAATGAGACTGCCTCATATTTCTTCGATCAATTTATTATATTAAATGTTTAGAGTGATATTTAATTATCACCAAGTACCAAGGTTTGTAATTTAATCATTTGTTATTTTGGTTTCATTTTCTAATGTACTATATTTTAAATTTAACGTGGTGATATAATTTCAATGTGTAAAATATTTAAAGCCGTTTTTAGTTTATTGTAAAGATAAATGTAATTAAGTTTGTATTTCAAAGCAATTGTGAGTAGCTTGTATTTTTATGTGCATTGGTAAATCAAAGTGTCGTCTGCAATTATGCATTTATAACGAGTGTTGCGTTTTACATCATTGCTAGATATTACTGGCAGGTAAGATTGTATTATATTATAATTTATTTTATGAAGTTTCGCGGATAATATATTTTTGTGATAAATGTAAAACATTTGTAAGTAAAATAGTCATTTATTAACATATGGTTAATGTTTGCAGTCTCAATTTTTATTTGCAACGAAGGATTTAATTAATTGCTAATAGGCAACTCTTGTGCATATTGAGTAACTGTTAATAGTATTTAGTCAGCTGATCCGTCAGTACTTGGTCACATTGACAAATCGACGTTTATTGTAAATTCAAAATTTGATTAATTTTCAAGCAAAGATTTTAGATTACTTATCAAATCAAACTGTCTACATATATTTTGTTAATATATTTTATTTATTTATATACATTTTTGAACATAAATATTTATGTATTTTATATAGATAAATATTTATGGGCGAGGATCTGTATAAACTTAATGTTAGAATATTTTGTTATTGAGTAACAGTTGCTTGTATATATACATTGATGAACATATAGTTGTACATATTGCATGTACCTATATATGGGCGTTGATATATATTACAAGAGATATATTTAAAGCATAAAGTATAACTGATTTATGGTACTGAAGTTCTATCTATTGCGGTTGATACATAATAATGTAGATACAAACGGACTCTAATCTATCAAATGATACATTAAAGAAGTTATGTATAAAACTATAACGGTTGTATAAGGAAGTACCATATTTAATATATGTTTTTTATTAAAATAATTTTTAAATTTTTCCACTATAAAGAACTTAAATTTCCAAAGGTAGTTTACTTTCCCATTTATTTAAATATTACAGATAAAGTCAATGATGTTCTTAAAGACATTGGTTTAATGATCAAAACATTGATCATAATGTCAGGTAAATTCATTGATAACGAATAATATTGACTGGCCGGTTTTCATATAAAGCAACGAACTCGGTAAAACCGTTGTTTCACTTGAAGGATCTTCAGGGAGATAGATTGGTGAGTTTTTGAAGATATAATTAATATAATATGCATTGGTGGATAAAACGGTTGGTAACTCATTCAACAGGAGGTCTGGATACTGATACGTATATAGGTTTGAAGAATCTTGACAGAGTATTTGAATGACTGTTGGTCACGGGGGCCTGGCCAGGGAATTGTTTATCTGTTTGAATGCATAATTTGACACATAATTTAATAATTTTATCAACTCAACTAAACTATTTACAATATATATATATTAATATATATAATATTATATTAATATATTAAATTATATATATATATAATATATATATATTATATACTATATAATATATATATATATTTATATATATCTATATATATATTTAATATATATCCATATATATTTATATATATATATATATAATGTATCGGGATAGTACGTAGCGTCATCCTAAATGATGAAAGCCCCCTCCATTGGGAATAACCTACGGTGTGATAGATTTGGCTGATGAATTCCTTTGCACTCCGTTTTGTGCCTTCTGGTGTAAATTTTAGGGTTTCAATCTTTTTCAGCAAGGTTATCTAAATCTTAAATTACCGATACCTTGAGGAAAGCACAAATACAAATATTTGCATTCTTACACAGTGTATAAAATCCAGGAAATTTCAACCATATCTGCTCTCTTGGGTTGCCTGTATCGAATGATATCCAAACAATGACCCTCGTCCACTCATCACCCAGTCATCACTTCAGAGTTGGGTGCCTCAGGTAATGGGGGTTGGTACCAACAAGACTTCGCTGCCAGTTTGCTCTGGTTCATGTTCTTCTTTTTACACTATTTTCAGCAATATTCAACGCCTTTATTCCAATTCAACTTTGCTGGAGGACAGTTCTCTCTTTCTCGACCTCGTCTCTTGTTCATGTTCAGGTGCTTGAGCACTCAAGCACCTGTTCCTACTTGCTATCTCCACAATTCTCAGACAAAGTTGGTTGCTGTGTTTAATGTGTGCAACTACATTCTTTGTTATCGTGTTTTTAATTTTGAGGCTTCCGAATCTCCACCTTGTACCTTTTAAGATCTCTAGCTAACTTACAATTCAATTCATATTTTCTGTTCATTGATTTCCTAACCTACTCAAAATCCTAAATTGTTCAATTTTCTCTTCTTTTGTTTCTCAATGATCATCATTTTACGTGATTTCTATCTGACCTCCGCAAGTGACTTTTCTCTTCGGGTTCTCAAGATATAGTGGGTATACTTGCCTTTAGTTTCTCTATCCAGAACTACCTTGAGCAGATAGTACAGTTCTCTACCTGTATCCTTGATCTTCTTGAAGATAAACTAAATATTCCTGACTTTTTCTTAACTTCTACTCTTTCTTCTTATACTGTCAAACTCTTTCCGCCTCTGAGTTATACGATTACCTTCTTCTCCTACAGAAAGAAAAAGGTTTTGGCACTTTGGTTCTGCAAACTGGTGGAACTTGCGGTCGAACCTTTTTTTATTTTCCTTGGAATGATTATTTATTCGACTGGAGGGGGTCCTTTGAGGTATAAGGTTGTATAACGAGAGTGATTATCTCCGGTAAACGAGACTTAAATTCATTCTCTTCCCTTCAACTAAATCCTATAAACATTGCTTTAACTCTACTTGTTCTCTTGCAATCCGCACAGGAATGGTACCTTCAAGAATGTTCTTGATCTGTTCCTACAGGAATGGTGCCTTCAGAATTCTATCTGTTCCCGGAAACCGAGGAAAATCTTATTTTCCTAAACACTGAAAAAGTTGTTTCTCAATAGAAAACGCAATCAATATTTCTTAAATTTCTGTCCTTACTTCTTTTTGGAATTTTGCAAAGATAATTAAACTCTAATTTTGCTTCTTACTCTTTCCTCACCTAGTATTTCT
>JABUQX010072522.1:25000-35893 GCA_015478945.1 Trachelipus rathkii
ATATATATATATATATATATTAGTGCCGGTTACACAAAAAAAACCAAGCCCATTTGTTATATAAAAACAAACATTGAAATTTCATCCGGTAAATATGAGGTCTAGAGCAAAAAAATTTGGTGCACCTATTAACCGCATCTAGTATGAGTGAAAAAAAATTGTTATAATGGTTTGAAGTCGATTTTTTGAATTTTTGGAATGGTTTTTCATTTATTACACATTTTGAAAGTTTCAGCATTTTTGAGCAGCCATTTTGAGATTTTTCCAGCATTCACTGCATTTAAGAAATTTATAAATTTAGGATGATATTGGATTCATTCCTGTTGGACCCATCCTTGATCTCATTCCACCCCAAATTTCATGAAATTTTATGCAGCTCCCCCCCCCCGGACCATTGAGTTGAGCTCTAAAAAAAACCACTTTGCACGGGAAAAAAAAAAAAAAAATCCCAAATTAATGAAAATTGCTGCATGTAATATGCGCTATTATCAACATGCTGTATGGTTGTTTTTTTCCTTCTGTCGTGTGGGTCTTGAACCCCCGGAAAAATTGTTAACATAAAAAAAACCCACCTGAGTACAAAAAAAAAAAAAAAAATGTTTTTTAATAAAAGTGTAGCAGAATTGTAAAAATTGATCACCTACTCTTTTGATAGTACAGGTTTTAGCTATGTATACATACTTAAAATGCATATTGATGCACATTTCATTAAAAAGTATTTAACATGTTATGAACCCGCGGCAATTTCAGAATTTCCATTCCATTTCCCCCCCACCCCCTCACCTTGACTGGGAGTGGCCAATACTCAGTAACCACGGAATCAACTCAGAGGCATAGGAAACCCATATAAACATACCTGACAACAGCAAAAACTAAAAAGTACCTAAAAATTGCTAAGGGTGCCAGATTTAAAAAAAATCAGCTAAATCTGGCAATACAGCTAATTTATCATTCTTACTTACTACTAACACGATTAGGGAAGCTCATTTCAGCTAGTGTCAACCAAAAATTGATAAAATTTATTTATTTTTTTAGGTTTTCTGAAATTGCAAAAAAATTTTTTTCCCTTTTTTTCAAAAATTTTGTAAAAATTATTATTATTTTATTTTTTTATTTCTTATCATAAATGATTGCCAAATGCCCATATTTTTAATATATCCAGAAAAACTAATTTCATGTAAAGTGTTATAGTTTTTAAGGTTGCTTACTTAAAAACAAAAAAAAGGCAGATTTTTTTCTGAAATTGCCTCGGTTGACGGTATTCTTAATTTCACATAAAATTTTACTTTTTTTTTTTTACTATTTTAATAATATTTTCTTAAAATATGCTTAAAAAAGATTTAACTAGCATATGATGACATATTGTCACTCTAAGAAGGGTTTTTAGAAGTGGTTTTTTTTTCGTTACATTGGTTTTTTTTGTAAACATTGTTTTTTTTTTTAGATCTAAATAATTATAAAAGTATTAAAAATCAAAACAAATAATTTTTCCTGGGATATATAGCCTAGGCCTAGCCATTATAAGAAATTATTATAAAAGTCTAATATGTAAAATAGTTTAATAGTTATAGGCAAAAAACTGAAAAATGTTTTTTTTTGTGTAACGGCACTATATATATATATATATTATATATATATATATATATATATATATATATATATATATATATATATTATATATATAATATATATATTACAGACTATATTTTATCATCTTTATCACCCGCCAAATGCTATCGAAATACTGAGAGTTCCAGTGGAGAATACTGTCTGAAGAAGTTAGCTGAATAAAAAGCACACAGCTAGTTGACTTCAAGCCAATATGAAAATGAAATCACATTAAAACTGTTAAAAAAAATGTATGTTTATATAACATTAGTAAAATTAGCAATTACTCCTTCAGTATCTATCGATTGATGTATATTTTTTTTCAGTTTTTCTACTAATAAACCCTTAAACACGTTGTCTGGCAAACATCTAAGGTTCAGTTTTTTGTTTTGCCAAAGATTTAGGGTGGGGGCAAGTGCCCCCTCCTGTACCCCCTGCCTATACCCATGACCATATATATATATATATATATATATATATATATATATATATATATATATATAATATAATTTTATTTTTTATATATATATATATATATATACTATATATTATATATATATATATATATATATATATAAGTGAAAAAATTTCCTTTACTATTATTTATGAGTTAGGGGTATTATCTTCATTTTTTTTAATTGAAAAAATGACAATTATTTTCAATAACAAAAAATTTATATATTTGAACGTAGAGACAGTAAGAAGCCACATGGATCTATTGAGACTGTCTCAGTCAACTAGAGTAAATAGAACCAAACACCCAATATGCTTATGCAATGAGAGAGAGAGAGATTCAATTTTTTTTTTTTTTTTTTTTACTTCATTACATATATCTGACATTTTTACTGTTACCTATACAACCAAAATTATTTATGTTAATTTGTTCAATAGAACAAATGGGGAGTGATGAGTTGTGAACCTTATGACAACCCACTTTGAATTTGTGTGCAAACAAGCCATAGAAATTACCTATGTTCAGATTCACATCTGAATCTCTAAATGATATTTGTTCTTTCTGTTTACCAATGATGTAACTTACAGTAGCTAATCATCTAAGTTCAAAGATAATTTAAAAAAAAATCTTTAGACTTAATTAATTTTGAAACCTTTTATGGTACTAGTTCGGCAAAGGGTAATCATATCAGATATCATTATTTTTTCAGGTAATCTTAATTTATCGGATATCTTTGTTACCCATATTGTCTTCGAAAACATTAAAAAAAATTTTGACTTTGCCTACATGTACAAAAAATATTTTTAAAAAGTTAATTTAGTTTAGGTTATAAGTTTTGTTAATTATTTACAGTAAATCTGTCTATATATCCAAACTTCTCATAACTTTACTGATTTTTTGGAATATATGGTAAAAAGAAATATATGATAACTGACTAATATTATAAAAATATTGTACATTTGGCCAAAAAAAAATATATATATATATATATATATAATATATATATATATATATATATGATATATATATAATATATATATATAATTATAATAATTATTATAATATATATTTGAAATATATATATATATATATATATATATATATATATATATATAAGTACTAGATTATTTTTTAATATTTATGTAAATGTTTTTTTAAATATTGATTGCATAAATTTGAATACTTTCCTTGATGGGAATATTATAAAATTAATATCATATGATTACCCTTTGCCGAACTATTACCCTTTTTTAAATTTAAAAGTTTTTTATAGATAGTAAATCTTTCCTTTTGGCAACTTTCACATAGGTCAGTCTCTTCATTAGAAAAATATAGAAATTTTATTGTTTTTCTTACAAAACTTGTACATATTTTTTTCCTGTAAAAATTTGGCTATTTATTTGCTTTTGAAAACATGCTTTTGCTTTGATCTATTTATAATTTTGCAAATGCCATCATAGATATTTTTACCATGTACTGTTCCCAAAAACTGTTGTTCCATAATTTTCTTCATGATTGCAGTTGTTTTTATAATTGTAACAATTTTTGGATTAACTTAAATAACCATCAATGAAATAATTGATCATGTTAATTTGTGGTAGAATTGTTTTTAAGTTTGTAACTAACAGCTGTAAAAATGAATATACCATAATAATGCTGTGTTTAATATTAAGAGCACAGTAAACTTTAATGTTAGTTTGTTTTGTTGTTAATATGACAAAAATTTGTAATTAACTAAAAATAAACAAACTTTCTCATGGGTAAAATTAAAAAAAAAAATTGTTAGTTATAAAAGTAATACTTTATGTGCGAGTAAAGAGGAACCTTTGATTTGGGGGAAAAATTTTTCTCCAGTTGGTGTTTTGCTTTTTGATTAAACCCTCAAACATACCCAAGATATAATCAAAAGATTCTAAAGCTATTCTAGTAAAATTTTAAAAAATATATATATTATATAGTTTTATATATATATATATAATCTATATATATATATATATATATATATATATATATTATATATACATATATAGATATATATATATATATTATTATATATATACCGTATTATATATATATATATATATATATATATATATATATATATATATATTATATATATAAATATAATATATATAATATATATATATTATATATATATATTATATATATATATATATATATATATATATAGTGCTGTTACATAAAAAAAAACTACCTCATTTTGTAACATAAAAAAACCCCACTCCGTATCTCGGTAAATATGATATCTAGAGCAAAAATATTTGGTGCACGAATTAACCGCATCGAGTATGAGTGGAAAATTGTTATAATGGTTCGAAGTAGATTTTTGAATTTCTGGAAATTTTTAAAACTTTTAAAATTAAAATTTCAATATTTTTGATGGATTTTTTGAGAGTTTTCCAGCATTCACTGCATTAAAAAAATTATAAATTAGTATGATATTTGATTCATTCCTGTTGGTTCCATCCTTGATCTCATTCCACAACAAATTTCATAAAATTTTATACATCCCTCCCCCCCCTCAGGATCATTAGAGTTGAACCCAAAAAATAACCCACTTGTAACAAAAAAAAAAAAAACCACTTCAAAATGTGCATGTATATGCACTATAACTCCTATCAATATGCTGTATGGGTTTTTTTTTCTGTCAGTGTGGGGTCCGAAAACCCCCCAAAAATTTTGTAACAAAAAAAAAAAAAATAAGCACAAAAAAAAACTATGTATGTTTTTAATATATATATATATATATATATATATTATATATATATATTATATATAATATAATATATAGATATATATATATATATATATATATATATTATATATATATATATATATATATATATATTATATATATATATATATAAATACCTATATATATATATCTATTATATATATATATATATAAAATATATATATATATATATATATATATATATATATATATATATATATATATATATATATATATATATATATATATATATATATATAAGGCTAGAAGTGACATCACACATGTATAATTTCTAGTACTTTTAGCATTGCATTTAGGCCTATATTGAGATAGGTGGCCTGAGTGTGAGTTTGATCCCTATGTTTTAAGGTATAAGGAATTGAATGATGTGGTTTATAACATGATTGGAGCACTTCTACCATGGTTTAGAACCCCACCCCCTTTTTAATTGCTTCTAGTATGGTATATTCTTGGACCAGTGACCAGTGAGTGAGGGTGTGTTAATTTATTGCTCCTGCAATTTTACTCATATAATAGGGTACAGGTTTGTAAGTAATCAATAATTTAAAGTATTTTGCTCGTGTGATAACTGTTGGGACTGTGAAGGTGAATATGTGATAGCTGCCCTGTATGTGTTGAATGCAGAGAATATTTTTTAAGGAAGGAGATGCAAGAGCTGAGTGAAAATGTGAATGAATTGAATGATTTGATATTTGAGTTGAGAAAGGAGGGAAGTGTTAGGAAAAAGGTTAGAAGGGTGTTGAGGCAAGGAGGGAGCGGGACCTAGGAGTAGACAGGAATAGTGATTCCCCTAGGCAGGAAGATGAGAGGGAAAAGGATAAAGTAGTTGTTAATAGGTCTGCAGATATATAGAGTTGTAGGAATTAGAAAAAATAATAAAATGAGGATCTCGAAAGTCATTCAGCCTGTGACCTGCAGTAACAGGTTTCGACGTCTTCCAGATTGGGGAGGGATCAGAGAGTGCAAATGGTAATTTGAGTTTTCTAAAGGGAAGACTGTAACATGTGCTAATTGGAGACTCTATGACACAATACCTAGATAGGACTTTTCAAAAGAATAAAAAGAAACAATTGAGAGTATGTTATCCAGGTGCCAGGGTGAGTGATATCGTGGATAGGGTTTAGAGAGATTGATTCTACAAATGTTGATTTCAGATGTGATTGTGCATGTTGGTACAAATGATATAGGACATAGGAGGTCAGAAGAATTAATAGCAGATTATAGGAGTTTGATTCAGAAGATGAAAGCTATTGGAAGAAGGTGCATGATTTCTGGGATTTTACCTAGCGTTAGGTGCGGTCAGGAAATGGGGGAGTAGGCTTTAGGTGTAAATGAAGGGTTAGGAAATTGTTTTCAGAAAATATTAGGTTTTTGGAATTTGTGGAGAGATTTTCTGGAAATAAAAGATCTTTTTGCAGCAGGGAGTTCACTTTGAGTCGTAAAGTGTTTGGCTTTTC
Organism: Trachelipus rathkii; assembly: GCA_015478945.1. NCBI lineage: Eukaryota > Metazoa > Arthropoda > Malacostraca > Isopoda > Trachelipodidae > Trachelipus > Trachelipus rathkii. The sequence goes on from JABUQX010072522.1 coordinate 31,296, forward strand.
ATACCTGCTTTTGGAGACTTGTTTAGGCAAAAAAATAGGTAAAGGTTGGGGGTGGTGGGCTAAATCTAGATACAAATAATAGCAATAGTAACTGTAATAGTTGGGAGATAAATAAAGCTAGTGTTGTTACAGGTTCAAATAATGATGATGAATAATTTTCAAAAACAGCATTTCGAGTATCAAATTTTTTACCACAAATGCTCATAGCCTTAGAAATAAAAAGATGAGCTGATTAGTTATACCATAAATGAGAATCTAGACATGATTTGCATAACTGAGGCATGGGTTAGCATTGAGAATTATATGGAGGACTTCCTTTTCAGGAATATGAAATAGGAGGGATATTCACTTTATTTTTACCAGCTTAGAGGAAAGAAGGGTGGTGGTGTTGGCGCTCTATGTTAAAAGCAATATTCATTCTGTATTAATGACTGACTTTAAAATGGAATCATGATATTGAATCGGTGGGGGACAGAATTCTTATATACAATAAATTCATTGGTAGGAATAGAGGGCATTTTATGACCTCCTTGGCCAGAGTCAGAATAGACGCGAGAAATTTATTGAAAGAAGATGTGCTGAACAGTCAGTAAAGAAAATGGTATAGTCATAATGGGAGATTTTAATTTTCCCTGCATTCCATTGGCAGGCGTTGGCATGAGTGGGCTCGACCCGAAAAAACCCACCCGGGTTTTAAAAAAAAAAAAACTTGAAAAAAAACCCGCTATTTTGCCCACTTGGGTTTTTTCAAAAAAAAAAAAAATTCATAATAATTCCATTGAAAAAAATATGGGTTTAAAACAAAAACAATCATATTAAATTATACTTCTTCTTACTTTGTGAAATGTTTATAAGCTCATTTTAATTCATTTGTTGAAATAATATATATAGTATATATATATATTATATATATATATATAATATATATATATATATATACTATATATATATATAATATATAATATATGATATAACGCAAAGGTGGACCTGCTAGATCTTTTTGAGATGGTGAGGAGTAACCAGGTCTTAAGGTTTGTATCATTTCAACAAAGTACTTCAATTCAATAATTAAAAATGAGACGTTGTTAGCATAAAAAAAAAACTTTGAAATTTTTTTATCAAGAATTCCTTTTTGTGCAGTTGCCATTTTAATGGTATATTTAGACAATTTTTTTGGAGTTTTTGATGTGTCAGATACAGATAACCATGTTTTCATTGTTGAATGTCTTGCAGCCATCAAAAATTAGATGAATCCCTTTCTTCTACATCTGTAAGATGCATACTTTCAACGGTTGTATTAGCACTTGATTCACTAGATTTGCCAGAATATGACAAGCGCTTACAAGATTTTTTCCGATGCACTTTTATTCTTTCAATTTTATTGCTAATTGCATCACTGTAATATTTACATTTTACATTGCTGGTGCCTTAGACATTCTGAACTTCAGTCCATTCATTTCCTAGTTTTCTTCTGGATCCCAGAGTCTTTGCATTACTGTTACAATGAAACTTATAATAACTTGAAAACAAACAATTAAATTAATATGAAATTGCAGTTATTACTGAAAAGGAAAGGGAAAATGAAAAAAAAACAATTTCCCCCAGTTTTTTTCAGGTTTTATGTGAAAAAAATTCCTGGCATTCATTGGAATTCCTTGTCTAATAATGGACCATAGTAGTTCTGCATTCATAAATTGAATACTAGATAACTTTTTGATCCAGATGGTCCAAGAACCCACAAGATACGATGCACTACTAGACTTAATATTAACTAACGATGAAAGTATGGTGGATGAAGTTAGAGTTGAGGAGAATTTAGGACTTAGTGACCATAATATAATTAGATTTAATATGAATGTAATATCTGGGCCCAAATTGCAAGTTAATAAGGAAAAAGATCTTAGTTTCTGAAATGGCGATTTTACCAAAGTACAGATGCTTAGTATAACTGACTGGGATAAAGAGTTAAAGACCAAAACTGTTTTATCTTGTGGGAACATTTTAAGCAATTTTAAGAATATTCAGGTCAGTATGTTTTAAAGATAACCCATTAGGGTGGTGAAGAGAAAACCCTGGTGGAATAGAGAGATAAGATAGAAAATTAATGAAAAGCGTAGATGTTTTAAAAATTCAAAGGTAGTAATGGGAAGTGATTCAGAAAATTTTATAGGGAAAAATAGAAAATGAACTTAACCAATCAATAAGAAAGGCAAAGAGAGAGGCAGAAATTACTTAAGGAAGGAATAGTATAAGAATCTGAAGAAGTTTTTTAGCTTTGATAATTTAAAGTAAGAATAGGACAATTGGTCCAATTAAAATGATTGAAAATTTGAAAAATAAATAAAGTGAATGGTCAAACATTTCAATGCTTATTTGCTTCAGTGTTTACTGGGAAAAGATTAGATATTAGTTGGGACTAAAATTAGTTCTTGTATTGCATGTAACAAATAGCTTACAGAATTTGAATTGATGTAAAAGATATAAAACGTTTATTAGATCATATTGACAAGTAAAGCTGCAGGCCCTGGTGGTATATATGGTAGAATTCTAAAGAGGGTAGTACCAGCATTGCAAGGCACTGTATTGTGATTTTTAAGCAATCTATAACATTTGGTGAGGTACTAGATGACTGGAAAATGGCATATGTTTTGCCTTTTATAAGAAAGGTAGTAAGGAAAGATTTGGGAAATTATAGGCCAGTTAGCTTAACATCTCTGGTTGTAAAGGTTCTGGAAAAGTTAAAGAAAGGTCAGATAGAGAAATATTTTAGAAGATAACAAGGTATTGTATGACTCCCAGCACGGTTTCAGAAAAGGGTAGTAGGTCATGTAGACAAACCTTTTTAGAATGTATGGAGATACATTTACTGATGCTTACCGAGGAGATCCAGTTTTGATATTGTATATTTAGAACTTTAGTAAAGCTTTGATAAGGTTCCCAACATAAGGCTGATGAAAAAGTTATTGCGATGTGGTATAGGTGGAGTGGTACATGGTTGGATTAAAGGGTGGTTGCGAAATAGAAAACTGTGTACAACTAAATGGGAATAAATCATTAATAGGGAAATAGTGAAGAGTGGTGTCCCCACAGGGTTCGCTGGGGCCATTATTGTTCCTCATATATAAAATGATTTAGACCGGGACTTAAATGCAAGGTTGCTTAAGTTTGCAGATGATACTAAAGTGGCCACCTCAGTTAGGATAGTGAAGTTGTGAAGGATGTATAAAGATTCCAAAATGATCTTGATAAACTTCTTGGGTGGGCAGTAAGTGGCAAATGAATTTTTAATAGTAAAAAGTGTTAAGGTTCTTCACCTAGGTTACTCAAAGTAAAAGTTTTTAACTACGATATGATGGGGATTGGCTTGAGTCTGTGGACCAAGAAAAAGATTTAGGTGTGATTATAAGCAGTAATTTGAAGGTAGCTAATCAGTGTTTGGAAGCTAATAAAGCTAATAAGATGCTGGGCATAATAAATCGCAATGTTGTTTACAAGAGCAAGGAAGTAATAAGTAAACCGTATAATAGCTATGTTAGGCCAGTATTAGAGATATTGTGCACAAGTGTGGACGCTTATTTAAGGAAAGGTATATTAGATATGGTAGAGAGAGGTGGAACGGTACAGCAGTGTTAGGGGAGGAAGATTGGTTAACATTGTTATAAATTTGAGGGGGTATTTTATTATTTTTGATTTAAAGATATAATTTCTTATTAATTAAAAAGTTAAAATTCAAAAATTTAGTAATAAATTGTTTAATTTGTTAAATATTTTTTCTCTATTGCCAAAGTTAATGCCAGTAGCATGTTAGGTTTTAAAACTACTTACAAAAATACTTAACAATATTATAAATGAGTTACCTATATAGGTAGATATAAAAAAAAAATATTCTAGAAAAGTAGTAAGTCAGGCTTTCTTTACAGGTTTTATTTTTTCTGTTTTTATCCCTGTATAGTTAAATATAACTCCACATATAAGTAGATGAGCTATAATGGGAGTGAGGCCTTGGATTCACTAAATCTCGTAATTTCCGCTTGAATCGCCCTCAAGGTCTTCAAACAATTTATATTGAATATTAGTTAAGGTGTTCATTAACTCAATTTGCACGGAATATTTTTATAATACATTTTGCTTCAACATTACAAATATCTGAAATTAAGGGATAAGAGTAAAATTTACTAATTCCACTGGGATGTAAAAAGTTAATTTTAAAATCATCAAATTCGATATCATAGCTTTCAATAATCCCTATCCATTTTTTATTTTGACAAATCACATAGTCCACAATTTGTTTTTTCAAAAATGTTCGTGCTCTCATTTTGGAAACTCTAGGATTTTCATTTCTTCACCCTGTTCTGTATTTGAGGTTTCAAAAACTTTTATTTTTCCATTGTCCAAAGGTAAAATCTTGTGAATCTTCTGTGTTTCTACTATAAGAACTGGATTTTGGAATCTAAAAGCTAAAAACTTTTCATTCTTCTCAATTTCATTCTTTCTTGTGTAAAAAAATTTCACTTCTTGAACATTTCTTTCACAAAATTAAAACATCTTTAGAGGGGATATTATTTATTTGCTCATGAACTGGACATTGAAGGCTAGCT
>JABUQX010072523.1:5000-10000 GCA_015478945.1 Trachelipus rathkii
CCTTATATAAGGGTAAGGGGGATAAGAGGAACAGTAGGAACTATAGGGGAATTAGTTTATTGAGTGTTATTTGGAAGATATATGCTGTTATATTGATTGAAAGAGAACGTAGAGTGACTGAAGGACCGATTGGTGAAGAACAAGTTGCATTTTGAAGTGGTTGAGAATGTGTGGATCAAATTTTTACATTGAAACAAATGATTGAAAAAAATGAGAGAAGAAGAATAAATTGTATTTAGGTTTTATGGATTTTCAACAGGCGTATGACAGAATTAATAGGGAAGCTCTGTGGCAGATGTTAGTGATATACGGTGTTGGTGATAGACTTCTGAATGGAAGCAAAAGTATGTATGATGATTTCGAAGCCTGTATAAGAATAAATGGAGGCGAAAGTGATTAGTTTAATTTTAATAGCGGAATGAGGCAGGGATGTGTTTTATCTCCTTGGTTATTTAATTCCTATATGGTTGAGGTTATGAAAGAATTGCAGATAATTGTAAAGGTGTTAGAATATATATATATATATATATATATATATATATATATATATATATATATATATATATATATATATATATATATATATATATATATATGTGTGTGTGTGTGTGTGTGTGTGTGTGTGTGTGTGTGTGTGTGTGTGTGTGTGTGTGTGTGTGTGTGTGTAAAAGTGTGTGTGTGTGTGTGTGTGTGTGTGTGTGTGTGTGTGTGTGTGTGTGTGTTAGAATGATGGAGATTGGAAGAGAGTGGGATTGTTGCTTACATGTATGAGGATGATTTGGTTTTGTGGGTGAATCTGAAGAGAGATTGAAAGGATTGGTAGAGGGGTTTGGCAGGGTGTGTAAAAGGAGGGATTTGAATGAAAGTAAATGTAGATAAGAGTAAGGTTATGGTAGTGAGTGAGGAGAGTCCGTTATGTGAAAATACAGGAACAATTATTTTAGTTTAAATATTTAGGATATATGTTGGATGAAAAGGGAACGGATGATGCAGAATGTAGTAGGAAAGTTGTGAATGGTAGGAAGGTGGCTGGTGCAATTAAATCCTTGGTGGATGTAAAAAGACTAAGTCTTGAATGCGGCAGGGTTTTGGATGAGGATATCTTGGTACATGTTTTAATGTATAGTAGTGAAACTATGGTCTGGAATATGAGATATAGATCTAAGGTAGAAAGTGTTTAGATGGACAAACTTAAGGGCGTGTTAGGTGTGAGAAGATTTGATAAAATGATTAATGAACGTATTAGGAAGTTGAGTGGTGTGAAGAAATGCGTAAATGAAAGAATAAACGAGAATATATTGAGATGGTTTGGTTATATGGGAAGGATGGATGGTAGTCGGTTGGTTAAGCGGATGTATGGTGGTGAGTGTCCTGGAAATCGGCAAACTGGGAGACCGAAGAAAAAGTTGATTGAGTCAGTAAAAGAATGCCTAAAAGAGAGAATTGTGAATTTGATAGGGGCGAGAAGAAAGGTGCATGACAGGAGTGAATGGCGGGGTTTAGAGAGGGGGTATTGTTATGGGCTTTGCTCAGGGGATGAACTACACATTGACGAGATATTACAGTGAGGGTCCGTCGCTGTCTCGTGAAACCTTAGGGTGGATCTTCCTGACTGCGACTAGTTCTCATTTAGGAGTATAAAGGGGACGGTTAAGGGGTGCTTTCTTTTCAACTTGCGTCATGTTCTTGTACTACTTTTCTGTTCCGGTGTATGTTACGCACCTCACCCAAAATATGTTAATAGGAGGACGATGACAATAATTATATATATATATATATATATATATATATATATATATATATATATATATATATATATATATATATATATATATATATATATATATATATATATATATATATATATATATATATATATATATATATATATATAGGTATATATGAATAAATATATATATATATATATATATATATATATATATATATATATATATATATATATATATATATATATATATATATATATATATATATATATATATATATATATATATATATATACGTGTGTGTGAATGCTAGTAGGTGAGTGTGTGTGTGTGCGTGTAAGTAGGTGAGTGTGTGTAGTTGTGTTTGTGTGTGTCTCTATCTATGTGTTTGTGTAGGTGTGTGTGGATTTGTGTATTTAAGCGCAAACATATTTTTTCATATTTTTGACTTTTAATATTCATCGTCCCTTTGTTCTCTGTTCTCCGTGTTCTTTCCCCTTACCTGATTGAGTAGTTTTGGGGTTTATAAGGTTTTCCTGAAATGAGAGAGAGAGAGAGAGAGAGAGAGAGAGAGAGAGAGAGAGAGAGAGAGAGAGAGAGAGAGAGAGAGAGAGAGAGAGAGAGAGTAAAGAAGAAAATTTCTTTAACATTTCCTTCATTTTAATTTGGTATTTTCAGTTACATTTTTCACACATTAATTTTAGGTTTGAAAAATTTTCTTCTTTTTTAATTTAATATTAATCTTAAAAGTTAACTACAGTAGTACTGATATATATATATATATATATATATATATATATATATATATATATAGATTAGATAGATAGATAGATATATATATATATATATATATATATATATATATATATATATATATATATATAAATATATATATATATATATATATATATATATATATATATATATATATATAAATATATATATATATATATATATATATATATATATATATATATATATATATATATATATATATATATATATATATATATATATATATATATATAGATAGATAGATAGATAGATAGATAGATAGATAGATAGATAGATAGATAGATAGATAGATATCAGAACGTCGATTTTGACAGTAAGATCATAAAAATTTTCAGTTCAAATCCACTTTTCCCTATTCTACAACTTTATTATATATATATATATATATATATATATATATATATATATATATATATATATATATATATATATATATATATATATATATATATATATATAGTATATATATATATATATATATATATATATCGATCCCCCTCGGCTCCAAACAGACCGAGGGTGGTGCAAACATGCACTGGAACAGAAAAGTAGTAGTAGAAGAATATGACGCATGTAGGAAAGCCCAGCCTTTACTGACCCCCTTTATACCTTTTATTGAGAACTCGTCGCAGTCAGAAAATCCACCTAGAGCTTCACGGAACCGCGACGGACCCTCACTATGGCATCTCGTCAATGTAGAGTTTATTCCTTGGCCCAGGTGGGACACAAACTTACCCACTTTACAAATCCCCGCTATTCATTCCTATTATGCACCTTTCTTCTCGCCTCTGCCAAACTCACATTCCTCTCCTCCAGGCACCCCATTACTGACTCAATCCACTTTTTTTCGGTCTTCCAGCAGGTCGATTCCCATCAACTCACCACTATACTTCCGACTATTATCTATCTTTTTTACATGACCAAACTATTTTAGTGTACTTTCTCTCCTTTACTCCTTTCTTCACACCACACAAATCCCTCATTCCATCATTATCAATTCTTTTCACACCTAACACACCCCTAAGATTGTCCATCTGAACACATTGTACTTTAGATCTATAACTCTTATTCCAAAACATAGTTTTACTACTATACATTAATACAAGTAACAATATACCCTCATGAAAGACCCTAGCACACTCAAGGCTTAGTCTCTTTACATCCACCAAAGATTTAATTGCACCAGGCACCTTCCTACCATTCATAACTTTCCTACTACACTCTGTATCATCGATTCCCTTTTCATCCATCATATATTCTAAATATTTAAACTCAGACACTTGTTCCAGTTACTCACCATCCAACATAACTTCACACCGATGACTGTCCCCACTCACAATCATAACCTTACTCTTATCTACATTTACTTTCAAATCCCCCCTCTTACACACCCTGCCAAATCCCTCTATCAATTCTCTCAAACTTTTCTCAGATTCGCCACACAAAACTAATCATCCTCAAATAATAGGTAGAGCACCCTCCACTCTCTTCCATTCTCAATCATTCTAACACCTTCTCCTGCTCCCCCACCTCTAATTCTTTCATAATCCCATCCATATATAAATTGAATAACCAAGGAGACATAACGCATCCCTGCCTCACTCCGCTAATAATATTAAACCAATCACTTTCAACTCCATTTATTCTTTTTTCTTACACACTTCACTATCGTGATACATACTTTTGATTCCATTCAGAAGCCTATTCCACCTACACCATATATCACTAACATCTGTCATAGAGCTTCCCTATTAATCATATCATACGCCTGTGGCAAATCCATTAAACCTAAATACAATTTATTCTTCTTCTCCCTCATTTTCTCAATCATTTGTTTCAATGTAAATATTTGATCCACACATCCTCTATCACTTCTAAACGCACATAATTCTTCACCAATAGGCCTTCAGTCATTCAACGCACTCTTTCGACCAAAATACCAGCATATATCTTCCCTACAACACTCAATAAACTAATTCCCTATAATTCCTACAGTTACCCTTATCTCCCTTACCCTTATATAAGGGTACTGTTATTGCTCTCCTCCAATTCCTCGGAACTATACCCTCCATAAACGATTTGTTAAACAACTTCCAAATCCAATCTATCACCATCTCGCCTCCGTTCTTGATCATATTCACCGGTAATTTCATCTATACCTGCAGAATTATCATTCTTCAGCTTTCTCACTCTACCCATTACCTCCTCCTTACTAATGACCTCCTCCCTAAAATACATATTCCTTCTTGCATCATCAAATCCACACACATTCAATATCAACCTCTTCATTACTGCCAAGGTTATGCAGATTTTCGATGTGTTCCTTCCATACTTCCCTCACATCCATTTCCTTAGTTACGAAAGCACCATCCCTGTTCATTATTCTAAACAGATTCCCCTTATCCTCATTCTTACCAATTCGCGCTTCCTTCCAGAAGAGCTTCCTGTTCCCTTGTAAGTCTCCATTTATCCTCCTTC
>JABUQX010072523.1:27500-32695 GCA_015478945.1 Trachelipus rathkii
AAATTCCTAATACAATGGATGGATAATTCACAAAATTTATTAGAAGCTGAGTTGCGAAGCTGTAAAGAAGAAAATAGGCAATTAAGAACAGCTCTTAAAGAGGTAAGGAAAATTTGCCATCAATAAAAGCTGTTAAGGAAAATGTAAAGGAGAAAAGTAAGGCAAAAAAGGAAGAATAAGGCAACTGTAAATGAGAAAAGTAAGGCGAAAGGTATAACTGTTCTGGAGAAGTATAGAAAGGTTAGAGAAGGAAAATTTTCGGAAAGAGGCGTAGAATAATCAATCGGAATGGTGCATTTATGACTGGTGAAATGGATGCTATATGCTGGTGTGGAAAGTAATGAAAGGCGGATTCTGTTTCACCTTCACTTTCCTCCATTACTCACATCATTCCTATAGATACCTTCCTCTGCAACCCTAGTCTTTGTTCTTTCTCTACCCTATCATTAAGTACCCCAGAATAAATCTGGTCTCATAAGACATCAAAATACCTGTCCTCAACCCACTATATGATATATATTATAAATCATTCACTCTCCCCACTCTATTAAATTCATTAACAATAAACGCTCTACAATTAACATAGTCGTACTTTCCATTCCCATTCAAAGCATAGCCATACACCATATTATCAAGTAACACCTGCCACAACAGCTTCCTTTTAAATCCTGTCATACATTTGTTGAAATCCATAAACCCTAAATCCAATTTATTTGATACTTCTTTCAATTTTCACTCTGCGAACTATCTTTGCTCACCACTATCATCTTTCCATCTAAAAATACACTTGTTTTCGCCAATTAATGTCCCTTCAGTCACTCGACCACTCTTTCAACCAAAAACAGCTTATATCGTCCCTACAGTAACCAATAAACTAAATCCACTAACGTGTTTCCTATCAAGTCCTCTTTATCACCCTTCCCTTAAATAAGGGTAATATCAATGCTCTCCTCCATTTGGGAGCTACAACCTCCACAAACGCTGTGTTACACATCTTCAATATTCAGTCAGTCACATTCTCATGCGTTCTCCATTGATGTCAAAGTGTAGGATTTTATACTGCGATTATAAACTTTCTCACTTCTACCTACTACTCATGCTTTTACCAATTTATCCATACGCCAAAATACCATTACTTCACGTACATCATCAAACCCACATACAATCACTATTATACTATTATCTTTTCACTATTATCACTATTCACTATAATCACTTCACAATAAATCACTTTTACCTGCCAATAGTTGTGCAGAATCTTCGAAGTGTTCCCAGTCCACTACAGTGGCCGGCGAAACTGGCTAAAGTACGTCCGCCCCTTCCCGCAAGATCTTCACATGGCGGGCTCCCCTATAATATATATATAGATAAATTATATAGTGAGTATATAATATAATATAATTATAACTGATATATAATATTAATATACTATATATAATCTATTATACGTTAGATAAGTAATATAGTATACTATAGTAGCTATGTAATAATGATTATAGGCTATTAATATAGATAATATATAGATCAAATATAACTGCAAAAACAGTTAGAGAAAAGCTTCACTTGTTTATTTCAGATCCTACTAAATCTTATATTTGAAAAAAAAAATATTACTTGTCCCAATTTAAAATTTTAAGAAGTATAAGAAATAAGTAAACACCATAATTGATAAAAATAAAGCTTACTTTTACTACATAGCATCTTTTGGTGATCTTCAAAGAATATACTTTTTGATGCTCCGTTTTTCGTTTGTCCCAAAATGAGAAGTTGTTCCACTATTTATTGTATTATTAGTATTTATGTTCTGTGTTTCTTCATGTTCTATGCTCAAAATCGCTAAATCAGCCGCATTTGTGTTATCGTGCTTCTCAAGTAAGATTTTATAAGCGTTAACTTTGAGAAGCTTCTTTCAGAAGTAGCTGTGGTAACGGGAAGTGTCAAATAAAGTTGTAAGGTGCTGGCGAGATCAGGGAAGCAGCTAACCAGACGTGCGTTTTCCTCAATGAGTAATTCTGCGATTTCTCTAACATTTTTCTTCCGACTGATTTCTTCGGATAATGATGTTCTAAAGGATATTGCTTGGTCAATCAAGGTTTTAGATAGGTCAGTGGGATATTTATTTACAAGAGTCCTGGCTTTTCCGTAATTTCTTCACGTTTCAGATTTGTTAACTTTTGTGGTGTCAGAAATTAAAAGCTTTGGACAATAGTCGTCAGACTTGTATATCTCATTTCTATTTGGTCTATTACCAAATCTATCGATGGATTGGAAACTTTAATTTCAAAAGATTTAACCGGCTCATCAATTCTGTGGTCAGAAGATATTGCATCAGAAAATGAGCTTTTTTTCACCATTTCACAAACTATACCCCATAACACTATCAATTTTTTGGCTTCATCCAAAAAATCAGTTAGCTCTTACAGATTTTAATTTATCACTTGCCCTAAAACGAACATGCTTTGTGGCGGTCAGCTTCATTCTGCTAGCATTTTTATGCGATATTAATATTTTCAAGCACTTTGCTTTCAAGCGTGAGCAAAAGTATGAATTCAAATTTATTAAGGCGATTCCTAATTGATAGAGCTTCATGTACCACCGGCTTGTTAGATCTGTGCAATACAATTTCATTTAAGCATTTTATGACGTATTTGAAATCATTCCTCAGAGCTAAAATACAATCATTTCGTGATGACCATCTCGTGGGGCATAATATTTTCAAAGTTAAATTTTTCGTTGAGACATCATCTTTCAAAATTTTATGTAACTCCTCCCAACGAGGTAAGCTTTCACTGAAAAATACATATACTTTTTGCACAATATCGAAGAACTTACTAATCTCGAGAATATGTGTTACCGAATCATTTACTACCAAGTTCAAGTTATGGCAAGCACAGTGAACGTACTCGGCACTAGGAACGATATCCTTTATTCTCTTTTGCAAACCACGATACCGGCCACTCATTGTGGCTTCTTCATCATACCCCTGTCCCCTACATTTTTTAATATCTATTCCATTCTTTTTCAAAAATTCCAAAACTTTACGCTCAAAATCCTCACTCGTTTGGTCATTGACTTCTGTGAATCCTAGAAACGATTCATTAATTTTGAGTTCTATTTCACCAGAAGATTTTTCTGATTGTGTATCTGATAATAATACTCATTTGGTCTCTTTTTGAAATATCTTGAGTAATACCAACAATAATAGGCCAAAAAAGGAGCTAATAGAATTTTTTTTTTCAGTAAAGAAGTTTAAGGAACTTCTTAAATGCTTTCAAGTATGGCAAAACGAACTTTGAAATTGATTATATTGTTTTTTTAATTAAGTGCAAATATTTTAATTTTTCTTTTTTTTTTCTTTTGTTTATATATACACGAGTATAATATATATAATAATATATATATTATATATATATATTATATATAAATACAACTGATATATAAAATTTTAGAGTATTATATATATACTTTAGTATATATATATATATATATATATATATATATATATATATATATAATATATAATATATAATATATATATATATATATATATATATATATATATATGTATATATAATATTATATATATATATATATATATATATCTATATATATATATATATATATATATTATAATATATTAATATATAATATATATATATATATACTATATATATATATATATATATATATATATACATGCAATATATACAATAAGATACCGAACTGAATTTTTTTTATTAATGCAAAGTCAGTATGCTCTTCTAATCGCTTTAATTATTCCAGCAAACTGCATAATAAATAATTAAATTCATAGAGAAGGCGCCATGTCCAGATGACAGGGAAGGTCCACTTCGAGAGACAATGAAGAAAGTTTCTTAATATCATCTGAGTCAAAACAGATTCAAAAACCATTGGAACTGCAATGATTAGAGCAACATTACTTATGTTAGAGTGGATGAAAAATTTTAAAATTTACGGAACGACTGAATCATGTAAGAACGCCAACCTCCAACCCCTGAAATAAAGGTGCCAGTGATTCAGAAGAATCGTATATAGTTCTATGCTAGAATGCAAGGCTCTGAAGCCAAGTGTTTTAAAACTAAAATTAGTTAAAATCTGATAGTTCAGTCTGGACAATATAGTTTTTTTTTAGCATTAACTTTAAAAGAGACCTAGACACCACATCTATATACAGTAAGTAACTACATTGTTTGAGGAAAATGAATTCGTACCGAAACTAGAATCCTTTTCAAATGCTTCGCAAAATGTTTAAATAAGCAGTAGAAATCAGAAGATTCTTGAAACGACAAAAGAAACGAAGGGACTAAAGGAATTTTTTAAAAAAGGTTAGTTAACACATTTTAGCAAAAGTGAATAGAAATGGCGCGACGAGAAACGTGAAATAGAGAATGGTTACAATATTGTTCTAGGAAGACTAGCTGATTTTTATTTTATTATTTAATGGAGGAGAGAATTTGTTATTGGCGAGATCTCCATGAGATAATATAAATGTTTGAATTTTCTGGGAGTTCGCAGAGGGTGGTAGTCCCGACAGTTTTTGAGGTTTTATTTGTAGGAAAAAGAAGGGAATGCATAATCCAGACCAAAATAGCACAAGATCTGTTGTTGTGAGTTCCGCGCACAACTGAGAGGCCTTTCACATCGACGCATTTAACGCAATCCAAAGCATTTAAAAAAAAGACTGCAAAATTACTAATTTTCCTACAAAATGGACAGAAACGTCTTTCTTCCCTATGGTGAAGGACGTTGCTGAGGGTGTGCAGCATTCTACACCATTTGTGAACGATTGTAAGAAAAGAAATTATTGTTGAACATACAATCACTAAAGCAACTTTATATTAGTATCGATTATTCTGAATATTAAAATAAATTATGTATATATTGTAATTAATTTTTACTCATTGGCTAGAAGATTAACCTTGACAGAGCCGCTAGTGATGTGTTTAGAATAATTGTAATTTGAACGACCGTCAGTCGTTGTGAGGTCTTTCAAAACTGAAGAATAAACAGTGAAAAAAAGCCGTGTTAAATTTCTTTATTCTCAGATATGATAATAAATAAGAACAAAGAAGGTTTTTATATAAATATAGTATATAATATATATATATTATATAAATATATATATATATATATATAATATATATCTATATATATATATTATATATTATAAATTA
>JABUQX010072524.1:0-10485 GCA_015478945.1 Trachelipus rathkii
CGTGAGAAAAGAGGTCTTGATGCAATGTTCAATTTTATTATAATGGAATCTTTTCCTAAATTTTAAAATCTGAAGCAGGGACAGGGCATCAGTGAAAACGACTACCTTCTGAGAGGTCATGTAGGTAAAGATAAAGGTAATTGTTTAGTATTACTGACTTGAGTTCACGTACTTAGTATATAAAATTATAAACATTTCATTTACAAAAATATGGTTTAAAAAATTATTTGAAGTTTTTTTTACGCATTTGAGTTTATTTTGAGTTAATATTTTCACTAAAAATATTAAAATTAACGCTCTGAAAATCATAACAATTCGGCTTTTTTCCGCTCGGGGAGGGATGTAGGAAATTAGGAATGCCGCAAGAGGACCGATATATATCGATATTGATATTTTTTTTCGATAGTATCGAAAAAATATCGATGATATTTTTTTCAACCGATATATCGATATATCGATATTTTTTTTCAGTATCGAATAAACGATTTTTTTTTTTTACTTCTAGAAATTTTGAGCAATTTTCTTTTTTCATAAAATAACATTTAAGCAAAATGTGTGTATTTTTCCGGCGCGCTTGGATGATGGGGACATTTCGTCTGACTCAGGAGGAGGGGGAGGAGGGAAGGAGGTCAGAGGCCTGTAACACAACGGCTACAAATCCTACAGTTGTAGGATTGTAATTTTTTTACTTATACCTACAAGCCCCGTAACACAAACTTTTTTAAAGACCTGTAGCTACAAGAAAAAATATTACAAGTTTTAGACCAAAATTACAAGTTTGGCAACATTTGAATTAGGTCTGCTTTGTGTATTTCTGTATTACGAGGTTCTAATGTTATAGATAATATTTCCTTTGATTTACTATATTACTTTTCTTTTGTTTACTTTGTTTTCATCTCATCCATCATGTCCGAAAGGGATATGAATAGTGTTGAGGACGAAAATCTACATACATTTTGCCCTTTCCCTTTATAGCAAATGTTATTCATGTTTGTTTACATTCAGACATTTTCGTAGTCGTTTGGTAGTTTTAGTTTTGTTTTCCCATTTTTATGGGTTACCTTTCTGTTTCTAATTTTAATAATGTGAATAAGAAACCTTTATTTTCTTTAAATTAAGTTTTTATTAAATATTTGTGCATTTAAAATAGATATATTTAAGTAACCAAAGCAACTAGTCTATGATGATTGCATTAGCTATTGTGGAAGCTCCCAAGATACTGTAATTATAGAGGGCTACACAATCTTAATAACATGAAAACCGTATTAAAACTATAAACATTTAATGTTCAAAAATTGTATCAACAAATTATTTGTTTTTTTTTTATTGATTCTCGTACATTTTAAGGGTAAATTTTCAATAAAAAAATATAAAAAAATAGCCTACGAAAAATCATAACAAATAGACTTCATTCATAGTGTCGAAATTTAAGTAATAGTGGAGTTGAAGAAATTGACGAATTATCAATATTTTTTCCTGTTAATCAGTTTTTTTACATATTTTTCATCCCCATGTAAAAGTATTTAATAACAGTGTCAAACCTCTATCATCAATAATTTTAACCTTTTTAAACTCAATATTTTTACTTTGTTAAAAATAGGATTAGAACCCATTAAAGGTAATTGTTTAGTATTGGTGACTTGAGTTCACGAACATAGTATATCAAAATTATAAATATTTCATTTACAAAAATGATTTTAAAATATTTCAAATTTTTTTTACGAATTTTCGTGTATTTTACGCATATATTTTAAAGAATATAAAAAAATAATGTTCCAAAAAATTAAATGGATAATTATCTCATTTTTTTAGGGATATCGCTATCGATGCTTTGTTCCGATTTTTTATATATCGATTGCATTAATATTTTTCCAATAATCAATAATTTTGAATGATAATAATCATTCAAAATTATTGATTATTGGAAAAATATTAATGCAATCGATATATAAAAAATCGGAACAAAGCACCGATAGCGATATCCCTAAAAAAATGAGAAAATTAGCCATTTAAAATTTTTGGAACGTTATTTTTTATATTTTTCTTTAAAATATATGCGTAAAATAAACAAAAATTTCTAATAATATTTTAAAATCATTTTTGTAAATGAAATGTTTATAATTTTAATATACTATGTACGTGAATTCAAGTCAAAATTAAACCAACTTCTATTATGCTATGTTTACCTACCCTATACAATGTTACTCACTCTTAACAATACATCTCGTGTAGCTTTTGTACTCTACAACTACCTAAAAAATTTTATACTTCGGATCATCCGTAGTTCTTAGGTTAGCTTCCGTAACATTTCAATTTATATATGAGAGAGGTTTTGACACACTGTTTTAGTACTCTGTTTAACATCATGGCTGACCGTATGGTTGATAATCAATATGTACACAAAAGTATATCTTCATGCCTTCTTAATTATACTCTAACAGGAAAAAAATATTTGTATTATATTCTTGTTCTAATTCTTACATTTTACAACCTACTCCACTATTACTCAAATTTCGACACTGTGAATGAAGTCTATTTGTTATGAATGGTTTTTCTCTCGTACAGTAAACTATTTTATTCTATAAAATATCTAATATTGAACATAGAACTTTTACTCAATTACAGTATAAAGTCCCATTAAAAATCAAAATTCAAAAATAGGGAAATCGAACCATAATTTATTGTTAGTTTACAATTTCTTAAACACAACCTTTCTCCTTATATGCTTTCTTTACCCAACTTACTCATGTTATGAGTCAAACTCATAGAAGTTTGAGTTTCCCCACACCAATTACTCACAGTATTCTTGGTAGTCAGATAGATTCCTAACAATATTTCTTACAATGACATCCTATATATACTAACTACAAGCCGTCCATTAGGACTGATATGCGGATCTTGTGTCGTTACATATTTACACATTATCATATCCTTGCTCAATATCTACACCTCTGTATTTAGTAGATAATGCACAAATGTGATTTAAAATAATGGAGAAAATACTAATAGGTTTGGAATTTCGGGTAGATTAATTTTGTAACATTGGAGAATAAATTTGGAACTATTATAGAATAAATTTGGTCTTATTGGAGTATAATATGTTTATCTTTTTTTATTATATTTCTTACCTCATAACTCAGAATTACCTTCTGCGTAAAATTTAACTATCTAGACTCTAGAATAAAAAATAATTAATTTTCATGTTAAATTTATAAATATTAAAAAATAATTAATTTTATCATATTTATATAAAATTAATAGACACAAGAGTTTTTTTTTTATCTATATAATTATACTGTAAAAAGAAGCACATAAGCATGAATAAAACAGAGTAAATAAAAAAAAAAAAAAAGTTCTAAGTTTTATATTACAATACTCAATTACTCAACTTTCTTACTTGGTTGTAGAACGTTATATATTTACACTAATTACTATATATATATATGCTATATGAAATGAATGAATATTATCATATGAGAAATGAGTCATATCTGACGATTACGGGTGGGCCCGGGCGAGCCATTTTCTGACCATTCTAGGGGTAAATCAGAACTACCCATAAGTAGTAAGGCTAGTAATAGGTGTAAGTTCCTAACTAAAATATAACAATTTATTCTATAAGAACCATCATGTATAGGCTCATTGTTAAAATTTCCTTGTTATCTTAACTGGTTCTGGCATCTGAATCCTCGACCTGACGGGATTCATCCTGTAATCCTATAATCATCTTTCTTGTGTTGATGAGTCTTTCATTATCTGTTTTGTTGGTCATATGTACATTTCCTTGATAATAATTCGATTTCTTATGTCCCGGGATATATTCAAATCCTGAATCCGTTACCTTTATGATCTTAATTACTACTTGAGTGATGAATTCTTATCGTAATATTCATTTTTTACTTATATACGGTGGTTTTTTGAAGATTGGTAGATTCATCTCACTGAATACTATTATTCTTATGGATTGTCGGGAGTTTGTTGGTTTCGTACTGGATATCTTCATACCCTGTACAATTACTTAAACGTTGTGATTAGTTTATTCGGTATTTCCGATTCTATCCTCTTAAGTATTAGTACTTTTTCTAATATTGTTGTGATATCTCCTGAATTATAATTATCATCTATAACTCACACGTGGCGGACTATTCTTCAGTCATAATTCAATGTTTAAAGTCTATTACAATTATTATTCAAAATGTTATGATAGATCTTGGAATTTCTTATATTATTCCCTATTGATTTATAATGCTATAATAGTAGTCAATATATATTGAAAGCTCGTTATATCTCAGGTATTTCCTACATATCTGATATATTCATCGGGTGGTCCTAGAGCTGTCTGTGCTCATATACATATTTTACACATTGGAACCTTTAACTTGCCTTACCCTATAAGGTATGTGTACTTAATTACTAGATTCTTATATTTTAAGCATATTACTAAAACTAAATCTTTTATTTTTAATATATTGTTGTATATAGGAGGGACTGGTATATGTACTATTTAACTTTATTGTCATAAACCTATTACCTCAACCATATATTTACTGAGTCAGATTTTATTATAAAGATTAAATCACTTTTTATTATTAAGGTAATATTACGGTATATTATATTATATTATATATATATATATATATATACTATATATATATATATATATATATATATTATATTATATATATATAACGGTTATATTATATAATTATATATAGATATATTAAGTTAGTCACTATCCTTTCATAATTGATGCTATTATTATATTTGATATTATATTATATTATTATTCTTAACTTACGAGATCATCTCTAATTCGGCTGTATTAACCTTCTCGAGAAAGCTCCATGAGTGAGTGAAAATCATAAGTTAAAATTATGTATCTTATATCATTTCTTGAGTGTTTATAAATCTTATAATTATATAGTAATCAATACATTTATTAGTTATATATATATTAATTTAATAAAACCGTCGCAATCCTCCTCGTAATTAGTTCATTCAAGTTATGTTCCAGTGAGTACCCGACGGAGTCCTGAAGACTTAACTTCCTCCGTTTACGGAGAAAATCTAATCATGACCTTCAATCGTAATTTACCACCTGATGATATGTCTAGAGTGAGTTGCTCTGAGCTTGACTAGACATTTCAATAATACACACTATCTTTGAAACATCACAATATCCTAACATTGACAGTTAATAATCATCTAAATATAAATATTCGAACATTCAGTTAAGCTACCTAATAAATTCTTTCGAATATCATTTATCTCAAGATATATACGAGCGGAGAGAGGTGGCTCTCTCATATGTACGTTACGTAGGTTATATATCATATGTATTTATGGATCCTCAAGTTATACGTACTATCCTCTCCGTGCCAACATATATATATATTTAATTATATAATATATATATATATTAATATATATATATTAATATATTATATATTATATATATATATTATATATATTATATATTAGTAATATATAATATTAAATACTTATAGTATATATATATATATATATTATTAATATATATATTATTAATTAATTACTATAGTCAGTATATATTGATTAAAACAGCAGTAACAGCTAGTGATAATCATTAATCATTAATAAAGAGTGTGGATCCTGGAATGTATAAAGCAGTATGAATAGTGGTAGGATGTTGGATTATATGGTACTGTACTCAGTAGACACGAAATAAAAAAAAAAAATACTTTATTAATAGATGGTAACTATACCTATAATTATACTGAAATATGTTTTTATAACTTATTAATTAACTATTTGCACATATATTACAACCTTGTGAATTTCTGACTGGCTGATCCTTCTATTATCAAGGTAGGGGGAGTCTGTTGATTACTCTCTATATACTATATATAAATAGATAATATATAATTGAGTGGATAAGTTTTCTTTGAGTGCCTCGACGGGGGCGACAGTTGAGGTAAGGCGCAGCGTGGACGCTGTGTCACCCCCATCCTCGGCTGACGAGCTGCTCCCTTCCACGAGCACAGTCCTTGTGTCCTTCTTTACTCGGAAGCTTTGTGATGGGGTTAGTTTTCACGGCGCGACGAAGGGAGGATCAATCAGTCGCCTCACATAATATTGTGTGTTTGGAAACTATTTTTAATACACGTAGTCTCATCTGATTCCTAGTTGTGCTGTGATAGCGTAGAATTCCTTATTCAGTATATATTGTAGATATATTAGAGAGGTAATATAGTTAGTTGGAAGACTCTCTCCATTGTCTGCTTGAACTCACGACTTTCCAATGGATTAGATTACCTATCAAAATAACATGCTTTGCGCACTACAACTTGATTGGCCTAAAAGCCCAAGCAAAAATGTAAAAGTACACCGCAGAAGGCAAATTGACTTTGAGGCGAATTTTTACTCCACTAACTGCTTCCGCTTGTGCACAACAACTCATACCGGCTGGATTATCTTACACAGCACAGCGCCCTTCCCGTGGTTGAGTCATAAAACATAGGGGTTACTTGAGGGAGGTGTGTGCGCCCACAATTATTTCTAAGCATATGACTTGTAGCATTGCCGTTAAGTTCGATTTATATTCACGTCTTACCTCTCGCACGTAGCCTTTGATAAAGTTCGGCAAAGAATACACTCTATAGCTGGTGTCTATTCATATCATTAAATATTTCTCTAGTACAAACGCTAAATCCATTGCTCTCACATCTATAATCTGTTCCAAAAACATTGCAGTTATTAAAATATTAATAAATAAGCAGAGAATTATAGTTATATATTATGTGTAATTTGTCTACATACGCATGATTTATATGCTAATAGTGAAATAAAAAATAGAGTGAAAGATGTGTATAATAAAATCCATATAAATATGAAGAATAAAAATTAACATATATAGATAAATCAAAATAAAATCCTTTATTATGTACACAGAAGTGCACATTGGCTTATAATTGACGTGTGGATGGGTATTGATTTTTATTTTGTGATTAAACAAAAGTTTTAAATTTACAGGGTATATTATTTCTTAGTACCACATAGATGGTTTGTGTGTGGCAGGATGGTGGAGAGGCGTATGGTTGTCACTCAGGGTTTGGTGGGATTTCAATATATTTTATTGTTAATGTTTAACTATATTAGAAATAATGATGTCACTGCTGTTTAATAGTGGTGGAGTGATATCTATCATATCTAGTTTTATTACTCCGTGGAGGAAGATACAAGTAATTTCGTGTGTCAGATGCTAATCGAGACTTCGGCCATCATATATCGATATGCAGATTGAAGCCATATGTGAGAGATTATGCGTGCAAATTATAGTGACATGTTTTAGTTATAACGTATAGTATTCCTATACTTGATATTAATGCTAAGAACGTTTATAATGTCGCTAATATATAATATATAGTTTTCACTCTCTCTGTAGTCACTATGGAGTGCCGTGTGTATGTACAAGTATTGAATATATGTGTGAGATCTTTTTATATTTACAACTTTACTTTATGTTTATAAGGGAGTCTTTGTTTTTGGTGTGCAAAAGTTATTGGGGTGTTTCCTAAGTTTACAAGGTTTCTTTGGGCACTATCACAATAAATGGCAGAATCTACTCAAAGTAGATTTCTGGTAGGTACGAACGTAGATGATTATTATTATTCTGGTAGTTAATAAAGATTTCTTTGATATTGTTGTAGCTAATAAAGACTTCTTTGATATTGGCAAGCTTCTATTTATAAATGAAATTATTCCAGGTAATAGTTCTGGTATGTTGACTGATAATTACTCTTTGAAGAAGAGTTCTTTTATAGGTAAAAATTATTTAAATTACTCGTTTAGGTTTTCAGTACCTTTGGTAAAGATGACATCTCTTGAGATGGTCTGGAAAAATCTTGATTCTTCGGAAATAATGGGTCCCCTGAGGACTCAATAAATTATGGAAAGGTTTGTTGTGAATCCAGACTCGCACTTCAATTCCAGGACAGCTTCTGCACCTAGGACCCTTTATAGAGATGAACAAAAATTAAGCTTGTCAAAAAAAATCTCCTTCATCTCACCAGAAATTACAGTTTATTAAATTTATAAAAGAATTCAGATATTATAAACTCTTTTACGTTACTTTAAATACATACATATCTGAATTCATTGACACTCAAATTTACTTTGTTTGATTTAATTTTAATTTAATTTGCAATTTACAACTTCTTATCAATTCAACTTCTTACTTTAACTGCAAAGAATCAGCACAAATTCAATAATTTCATTTTGTTTTGTTTTTTTACTTTCAATCTATATTATTTTACTAATATTAAAATTATTATTTTATTATTGCTATTAATTATTTTATTTAAACAAAACAATAAAAACAATCTATTGTACCCTTTATAGGGAACCCAAAAGGCAATGTTCCTGGTGTCGAAATACTTCAAAGACTGTCAATATGGAAATTGAATAATACTTATTATTCTCTCCTCTTTTAATTAGGAGGTCAACTCTCTTGTCGAGTTTTCAGCAGTTGTTAATAATCTGTGGGGTAGGAAAATTGAAGATCATAGATAAGTATTCCGTCTTCATTCCTTCCCCACCCGTCAATTCCAGTATTGACGCACAAGGGAAATGCTTTTCTTCATTTAAAATATTAATTTTTTTAACTTCAATTAATTTCCTATATTTATTTCTTTCAAAAGGGTTTCTATCTTTTTTTAATTTTTCTTTTTACCTCGCGCTTTTCTTTCTATCATAAACGGGAAACTATTGGTTAAGTTCCTGACACGGCTCCCCGCGTTTACCGGATTTTTAGTATAAGGACTGAGTAAATTGCTATCTCTTTTCGAACCGTAGCTCGCGTAGCCGTTCAATTAATTATACTTTATCTTGATTTCTCCAACCATCAATTTGACATGCTATCTAAAACATCTGCTGATCTTCTTCACTTTGCTCATTATTCAAATATGCCTCTTCTTCGGCTTCTTCAGATAGTGGTATTCCCACTATTGGAGTTGAATACGCTTGAATGCGTTCCTCAAAGGTTTTGTCAGTGGGGTAAGATTCCCTCAAATTTTCCGGGGGAGCTCTCATGGATTCCCAACGGTATTCTGCTTCCTCTATTAATTCAGAGGTGTCCCATTCTAAATATTCATTAAATTCCTCCTCCTCCTGAGGAACTATACTATCGGATCCTAACCTGGTATCTATCTCTAACTGCCTACTTCCTATTTCCTTATCTAATATTTTTCCTAACCCTAAATTTATCTTTTCCTGCTCTTTTAACAGTTCTACAAATTTTCCTTTAATGGTGGCTAAAATTTCCTCATCAATAGTAAATCCTACAAATGAGTCATCATCATCATCGTCATCATCCATATCAAAATCATTCATGTCATCATGTTCCGTGAATGGTACTTCCACTTCTTCGTTTTCGAAAATTTCTTCAACTCTTTCTTCATTATCCAACATTGGTTCTCGATTTTCATTTAACGCATATCGTTGGAATGTCGGGTTATTCATCAAATAATCAGGGGGCATTTTCCATATTCTTAACTGCCGATGGTGAGCTCGATATTGTTTTCCGTCCTCTGAGGATTTTATTACATAGGTGACCCTGTTATCATTCACCTGGATTATTTCATAAGGGCCACTATATCTCGGATGGAATTTATTTATCGTCAGATTTCCGGGAAGATGAACTTTTAAGCCCACCATCTGATGTAATTCATAAGGTACAAATCTCTGGTGACTATCCGCCCAACGTTCTTCCTCAACAGGTAAAGGAAGACCTGTGTGTAATTCATGCGCCCTCTTTAGTATATTTTCACAGGGAGTTATATTAGTTTCTGAATGAGTTGTGTGATTGTAAATTAGTAAAACCTGTGATAACTCTTCATCCCATTTATTTGACTTCTTTATGGACATTCTGAGGTACTGACTAATGGTGCGATTTACCCGCTCGACAGCTCCATTGGAGGATGGTGTATAAGGAGTAGTCAGTACATGTTTAATCTGTTGTCGTTTTAAAAGATCTTCAAATTCTGGCCCTATAAATTCTCTGCCGTTGTCTGTTAGAAGACGTTCTGGTAACTTTTGTAGAAATGGCAATATTCGATGTTGGAATGCGTTTGCTACGTTAATACTTTGTTTATTCCTCAAAGGAACCGCAGACACCCACTTTGTATAGTGATCCACCATCACTAAGGCATAATTATTCCCTTGGGTTGAACAAGGGAATTGTATCAGATCCATCGCCACCAATTCAAAAGGTCTTGAAGTAATTATTATAGTGATCCACCATTACTAAGGCATAATTATTCCCTTGGGTTGAACAAGGGAATTGTATCAGATCCATCGCCACCAATTCAAAAGGTCTTGAAGTGATTATTTTTAGTGTGGGTGGAACGTACAGGATATTAGAGATCTTACATGCTTGACACTTATAACAGGTGGTGGCGATAATATTACAGATGGTTGTTATTTTAGGATGCCATATC
The DNA here is from genome assembly GCA_015478945.1 of Trachelipus rathkii. Taxonomy (NCBI): domain Eukaryota; kingdom Metazoa; phylum Arthropoda; class Malacostraca; order Isopoda; family Trachelipodidae; genus Trachelipus; species Trachelipus rathkii. The sequence continues at coordinate 10,476 of JABUQX010072524.1, forward strand.
CAATTTATTA
>JABUQX010072525.1:0-17500 GCA_015478945.1 Trachelipus rathkii
GAAGTCCTATAAAAATTCGGGCTAAACCACACTGAGAAGCGCTTCCCCAACGACCTTATATTCTGGACCCGTGTGAAAGTCCTGTAACGTGGTTCTCAAACTAAATGAAGGTCGGTTGCAGGAAGGGGGGTTTGCTGAAAGCTCGCACCCGCCAATTAGTTAACGACTTAGTCCCAACAGAGTATTGAGTCAATGCTTGGAAAACGGACTTGAATAATGACTTCTGAGAGACACTGTGATTGTCCTCGCTATATTTGATAACTTTTATTGGGATACTTCTCCCAGTGAGTAAAATTACAACTCCGCATAGATAACCTTTTTACCATTATTTGCCCTATGCCTACGTGAAGAGAACATGAGTCCCGTTGCTTATTAAACTTGTGCCAGCCTCGTGATATCCACGAACTTTGATCGTTCTGTGTCTAAGTTTAGACTTGATCCCAAGGATGCATTCACCTTTTGATGGATTGTCCCGTTTGGTTAGTATCGTGTGGCTTGGGTAAACTTGCAATAAGCTCCGAGATTTGTTCACACTTTTCACTAGGGAATTCATAAAGAGCTTTTGCTTTCCCGAGACATAAGAGTAAGGGTCCATCAATGTGTTTATGAGGAATTACGAGAGAGACGAATTCTAATTTTCACTATGTTAAGGATTATACATCCTCTGAGGTTTATAATATTGGGTTTTGTAACTCATATCCTCTTATTTCCGCGTTTTTCATCCAAGTACCCGGAGGCCTAGGGATTCACACTGTGTAGAAACTACACCATTGAATAACTTTGTACTTGTGCATCTTAGGGATAATCACTTATTACCTGATATGTCCGAAAACAACCTGAATTCCATCTGCAAGGGAAAATTGGTACTGTGGTGCCGATGGCCATAACTCAACTTGTAAATTCCAGCCAATTTAAAGTCCTACTACCTAATATATTTCAGAGTGAAAAACGTGTCGGTAAGTCATCGAATTACTTTAAATTTAATTATCTTCGTCGCAATCACTTTATAAAAATCAATGCCTCGTATCTTACGATAATTTCATTTGAAGGGATTTAAGAAAAAATGATAACAACATTAAATCTGTGCTAATAGTGCAGAGAAATACAAAAGTTCATTCCTACTCTGCAGTTGTCTTTTGTCATACGGTACTATAGGGAATCCATTTTCAAAGTTTGGGCACACACATAAACATGCACCATAGTTTCTGGGACCTACCATATTTCTCTGCCACATTATAGAATGGTCGAGTATAGTAGGGAACAAGCCTGGCTGCACGCTTGGTAATATCATTATTTATTCATATTTCTTTATATTTGGCATCCTAGGGTCAATCAGGTAATTTCCGATGTAGTGCGGTGCCTGCCGTCTGTGACCAAGAATGCAGTAAAAACTTTTATCTCTATCCAATATAATTCCAACCCATGTTGAAAAATCTTGGCAAAATCCTATCCCTTCGATAATATGTCCATCCGGAATTTTTGATATCAAATCCCAATAAAACTTTTAAGGGAATAAATAGGGCTACTGTCTATGCATGATATTTATATTAGATCATTATTACTCAAATGGTGTGGTCTCTTTAGTTACCTATTGCCGTGACAAGTCCAGCTTGCCCCGTATCTAGGAAACTGGAGCACCAAGTTCTCCCTTTCCTTCCTAAAAGTTCCAAATCGTATATTAACCGATAAATGAAACTGAATTTACTTCCCAGATATTCCAACAAGTGTTACAAAAATCCAACATTTAAATCATGTGAGAATATTTCTCACTTCATCTCCTGATAACGGTGTCCATCCGAGCGATTTAATGCCAAATTCGAAGTTTAATTTCATACTACTTTAGAACCAGACTGTTAATTATCTATGAGCGAGCTCCGCTACCTTTGAGGATGAAGATTGTCTTTCCTTTCTATGGAGATTATATTATATTAATCACTTTCGTATCAATGATGTGCATTGGACATGTCACCTTCTGATTATTTAACTCACAAAAAGCTCATGCCCAGTGCACACTTTATCCCCCAATATGATAGTAGGGCAGTGGGGTCAATTTTAAATCTCCTTTCAGGTGGGTGTCAAATAAGTAGACTCGTAAAGTCACATTATCGAACTGGCTATTCCACCAGTCACATGCTCTTTAAATTTCATAATAGGTTGGAAGGGCCATTTACTGTTGTTGATGTGAACCCGAATGGAGGGTGTCCATAATGTCATACAGAGAAATCCTAATCTGCTGCCCTCCCAGTAGAAACTCAATAAAGTCCCAGGTGTACTCTCCACTTAAGAGAAAATGGATATGAAATTCCTGAAGTATTTACTGCAAATTCCTGACATAGAAATAAGGAAATTCATGAGCATCTTTTTCATTCCGAGGAACGAAAATTTTGGTAAAACGTTTTGTTGATCCTTGGTGAGGAATGAACTAATTCTCCTGAATCATCGACCTTGAGTCTGAGACTGATTCAGCTAATTCTTATGAGTCTAGAAGTCTCATTCTGGCTGTGATACCTCATCATGTTTCATCTAGAGAGCGATGATTTCTCCTGGAGAGACAGGAATAGCTGATATTGTGTGAGGGAGTAATTCTTACTTCTCTAATCCTATCTCTGTAATGTATATATTAATTGCCAGAATAACTCCTGTAATAGAGCCCAAACTGCCCTTGAATCCGTCGAGGAGAAAAACCTCAATATGAGTATGGAGGAGTTTATTCCTCAATTATCTTCCGAAGTCTTACGAATGCCCGGTCACAAAGCGGTTAAGCATTTGCGTGCGCCTATGCCTCTTTTCGTAATTCACCCTAATTATTCAACTATCCATTCTTATCGGACTCTTGTATGGCTTTTTCGGACAGTCAATATTCCTAACTATTCATACGTTTAACTCTGAACGGATTACCTCCGATCTCTATGTTTATCGAAAATAGATTAATAAATATTCCTACTAGTTCTCCTAATGAATCATGGTAGGTACCCCACATGGCGTGTCAAATCACATGCTGAAATACTCTACCTCTTAGTTTTATGATTATCATGAATAGTTGTATTCACATTGACCATATCTTCTTCTATTAGATTCATAATTATCACGCGCGCTGTCGCTTTCCTCTATCAGGGTATGCAATGATAATGAATCCGACTCTCATTAAGTTCCCAAGCTTCACAGTGTGGAAAGATATCCTTAATAACTGGAAAAGCATTGGTTGATTAACGATCCACCGTCCTTTTTATTATTGGTATAAAAGACTAACTATTCTCCCTCAGCTTTCTCTTCTAGGATTCACTATGATGATCTGCTCGGAGAGGTGGTTGTGGCCGTGATCTATGCCTGACGTTTGCAGTCTACATCTTTGTTGCATCTTAGGTATCCTATGTTCTCACATGTTCTCTAATCAAGAGCTGAATTTTAATGGTCTTCAGCCCGCCCAATAGTAATATATCTTTCTTATATCCCGTCTGGCTTAAATGGTTTTCTTCCCTATCTGCGGAGACTAAGAATCCACTTCAGCACTTTACTTTTTTTCAAATAGTGGGGAGTATGGTGTTTGTGATCCACCCAACGTCCATTTTGATATAATAGATATTTGTACTTTGGTCCATCATAGATGAGGAAATATCTTGGAGGAAATTGCAAAATATGATGATCTTCCTCGCTCACTAGGAAGTAGAGATCAGTTCCAGATTTCCCAATGTAATGTTATCCCGACTCCATCTGGTAGCTATGTTACGCCATAGAAAGAAGGACGCTTATATACCTTAGTCTCATGGTGTCAATAAAATGAACACACTTTGTGTCCTGTAATGAGCAACAAAGTATATATAGCCTGGAGAATACAAACGTTGGTCTATTGTCTTCATTTGTTTTAGAAATGAAACTCTGTCCGTATCCTCTTACCCTAGTGAACTAGGAACGAGAAGGAGAGATTAACTTAGTGTCCAGATGCTCAAGACTATCGTACATAATTAGTTTCGTGATGAAGTTGAGCCTTGTTAAAAAATCTGTCATTTCCTACATCTTGTGATCAGTTTTAGTAATTCTTCTCCTTCTAGTGATACTATTGTATACTAACTACAGCATCGCTTCATCTATTTGACAGTCTTCGATTTTTGTAATGCTTATGCTTTCTCGTAGTGTGACGTGATCGCTTAACACTTAATTAACTATAGGGAACGAAAAAACTCCTCTCTTGGTGTTACTCTCTGATATCTTTGTAAAGCTTGTGATCTTGGCTGTGTCTGGACTTTCTTCTTGTACTGCCTGGTGTAGTACCTAATATTAATTAAATTATACTATATAACGTCCCTAACTAAAATTCAAAAAAGTCTTCGTTTAAATAGATATGTCTCCTTCATAACGTTTATTTTAACCCATATTTGAGTTAACATACGCATAATGCTATAATATTATTAGTTACTTTGTCTAGTACTACTGTTCTTTTCAGGTATATTTTCCAAATATACAATTATCTGCATTTATACCATTATATTTATTGATATTACATAGAGTCATCGTGATAACTCTCACTGCTAACCTATCACAATATCAGAAAATATATATATATATTATATATATTGAGCAGTAATATATATATGGTATATATATTACCATATAATGTGATATATATATATATTTATCCATGATTATTTCCTTGGTTCCTAACGAACCTGTCATATTATGACACGGTGTTGTGGCCAGGAAGGACCCTTAAAGACTTAATATTTAACAGATTTGTAAACCTATAGGTTTCCTTCTCTTGACGAGGAGATGATATCACGATTGTTAATCTCAATCTGATCAATCTATAATCTTTGGATGAGATAAGAACTCATCTCTCTTTCAAATTAAAATGGCTCTACTTGGGTGATTTCAATAAGCTATATTATTTTTATATAACAAGAAAATAGAAAAGAATAGAAATATAGACTCTAGATTGTATTCTAGTTTTCGAAAAAGAAAATAATAATATGCCTAGAAATAATAAAAATTTCATTATTAATTCGAGGTGGTGTGATGTCAGATTTTCGGCTTTGCGTCTTTCCACAGATTCTTCTGTTGCTAACAGACTCTTCTCTTTATTTAAGATAACCTGATTTTTTAAAGTGTTAACCAAAATTGAGATTTGTTTTTATTTATTAAGCGCTATGCAGGCTTGTTAATGAACATATCATAATAATGAATTTTCTTTGTACTTTCTGATTTCCCCTATAATTCAGATTACCATTGTCTTATGGTTGAGATAGTGAGATTGGAACGAGTGAAAAATGGTACTTAGTTATACTCTACAGGCTCATATTTATTCATCGGCATCACGAGACAAGGTGTATATTTGGAGTATGATGAAAGAATATCAATAATACTTAGTATCTGATGATAGCCAGTGAGGTTGCGTCATCTATAGTTTTTTTATATATAATTGGAAAAATCCTTCTCGATGACTCATATATTACACTGCCGATATTTTGAATTGTTATTTCTCTCAGATTAGACTCTATTGGATAATCATTAGGTTACAAGACATCGAGAACATTTACTGCTTAGGTATCAATTGACACTTCAGAAGTATATTCAAAGTAGACGACAAGTATACAGATCAGTATTCTCTATCATCATGCCATTGTTTATCGGTGACATGAATAGATTCTCTGATTAAACCTATTAATAAACTAGCTGTGTAGGCCAGCCACTCATAGTATTTGTTGTATTTGCACTGTATCTTAGTGTTTTTCTTCACTATTTTTATAACTATTCTGTAATCTATTTGAAAAAATTTTAACCTGAAGTGCCTAGTCTGAATTAAAGTGTGATTATCCGTATTCTACTTCGAATTATCTTCCATTAAAGTTACTTATTTATCTATACATGATCTTTTCTCTAATTTTGGTGCAAGCTCTTATTGTTTTTGATTCAATACCTATACAAGTAACACTCATTATTATTCATATATGTGTGAATCATTTATTTGTTTTTTCTCTCATAGTTAAGATTTATACCATTATATAATTATATAAGAAGATCCTGTGTTTATCCTAGCGAATGGAATGGGAAACTGTCCTCATCTATCAGTTAGAATTTGGGTTCCTAATTTTTTATATTATGTATTTTGTAATTGTTTTCATTTGTTTGTTTTATTTGTCTCTTTTTTATGTTATTGTGTTTTTTATTTTTTGTTTATATAAATTTTTATTTTTTATTTGTTATGTTCAATAAGGCCCATTTTGAGAATTTTTTGGTGTGTATTAAATAATTTTTTTTACTTTTCGTATTTTATTTAGCATTTTTCTAATTGTGTATTTCACATTTTCAGGTCCAATTTCACTTTTTTTCAATGGCGTTTGAGAGTGGCGCGGTGATGGGCGGTTAGCTCATTTTTATCTCCGATTAGTGCTATTTTTCTTTTTTTTTTTTTTTTTGTTCATTCTTTGTGGGCTTTTTTTAGTGTTTACTTAGTGTTGTGTTTACCGAGTTGGTGAGTGGACCGTGATATATTTTGTGTATATAATATATATGATATCCGATATCTTGATACATATGGTCTTTATGAATTTATATTATTATTTAAAACTTATATTAATATTATATATTTCATATTATTTTTATATTTTATTAACTTTTCATCTTTTTTATTTAAGAAAGTTTCATCAAGTTATATATTATTTTTGTTATATTTATACTATAGTTCTCATTATTGTTTTGATAAATAATAGTACTCGTTGTTTATTATAGTATAATTTCCTTTTTTTTATTATTAAGGTTCCTTTATATTTTTATTATTCTTTATTATTATGGTAGCGAGGGGGCGGTGGCCTGGGTTTTTTTCGAGTTTGTTGTTTTTGCTTCTTTTTCGATGTGTACAGTTATCCAGGCGCAATATTCCCGCGCGCATGATATATATATATCTAATTCCTATACAATATTATCAAATATTCATATTATTTAACGGTTTTTTATCTCCATGCATGCAGCTCGGTATTTTTAGAATTGTTTTTTAAATTCTACTTTTTTTCATGGTGAAGCGTATTCTCTTTTAACTTTTGATAAATATCATATACTCATTTTTCATTGTGTAATATTACTCTATTTAATTGGTGGTGAGGCACAGTGGGCATGCTCAGTTTTTTGCTACTCGATCTTGGTTGGGTAAGTCGTTAGGACTTCCACCTTTATTCTAGCTGATGTCTGATATATGCGTATGCTTTATCTATGTGTCCTGGACTGTGCGGTCATGTTGCCGTCCAGGTATGCAGCGACGTGATTGCACTTTGTGGTGTTATGGTTGACGATAACTAGCTGTCTGATTACTTACGAGGTCCAGTGTGATCCTTTGCATTTATTGGGAGTGTGAGTACGGGCCCGGTTTTAATACTTATATTTACTTCTATCCATGTTTCTACAAATCTAATTTTTCTTTGTTTGGCTTTTCACATATTTTTATGTTGAATCCATCGTTTCCTACCCACATCTATCCGTGTTATCTCTAATATATACTATCATATTGTCTCCTCGGACTGTTCCCCGTCCGTGTGAGTGCCAGGTCGTCAGCATGTAGATAAGGTCCGTGTCCGTCCCACGTCACCGTACGACTGAGTCCTATCCACTATATTTAGTCTAGCTTTCTCTTGGCCGGTTTATTTGTATAATCCTCATATATGATTATATACACTTATAAATAATATATACTAATATAATAGTATAATTGTTAGTATATATTATATATATAATATATAGGATATTATACATATAATGGAGTACTACATAATATATATATAAGTATAATTATAGTAATACTAATAACGCACGTATTATTATCCCTAAGTAAATAAACAAGAAAAAAAACTTTATAAGAAAAATCGAAACACTTGTCCATATATATGGTTTGATAACAAATAATTGTAATCAATTTAATATTGGAATCTATTATATATAAATCTACTTATATATATATATTATGTATATATATTATATACAATATAGTTATATATATATTAGTATAATATATATTATATATATATACATAATATATATAATACGTACTTATATATATATATATTACTATATAATACTATATATAATATTATATATATATATATAGTATATTAGTTCTCTTATTTTATGAAAACTGTTGGCAATTTTATTATATAAAATGACGTATGGGCATGTCTTAAACCATGTGGAATAATCCCTAACACCATTCTATCATATATATCACGCAAACATGAATAATCGTAAGGTGCAAAAAAAAACTAACTCTACTCAATAGATCACTACAATTAGAAGGTTTAATAAAGTCACTTAATGCACAATTTCCTTAGTCATAATTACAGTATTTGTTATGTTCATTAGATAGGAAAAGGTGAGCCGAGAAGAGGTTCACTTAAAATTTCCTTTAATTATATTGAAACGAACTTAAGTAGGACGTTTGCTTTGATTGGTCCTGATGTAAGGATATGAAGGATATCAGTCTGAAGGCAGAAGGCGTCCTAGCCTTGAACCTAGAATTAAATTGGGGTTACTATCCAGATATATAGAACAATATATGAACAGAAGAAAACGATCTTTGACCTACATCCAATGAGAAGGTGCACTGAGTAGCGTAAGCGGTATATTTTCTGTATATTATGTTGATTGATGTTTTTGTGCCCATTCAGTATTTTCTGTGTATTTTCTTAACACTCTGTTGATGAATATTTTTGTGTACATTTTACATTTTGGGTATACTGAATACAACAGAATCTGTGAACCAGACACACAAATTGCTCTCAGTTTAAAAAAAAAAAAAAAAAAAAGGAAAATTTTGATAAATGAAATTTAGAGGGGAGACTGGAACGTAACCGATTTTTTAAATACCTGGCACAAGAACACGATGCACCATTCTTGCTCCTAACGGAGCAAGCTTTTCCATTGAGCACGGGCTACGCCGTGCATTATTTTTGTTAGGGCCATCACTCCACGCTCGCGTAGCTCGCGACGTTGGGCATGGGCATCGGGCATGGGCGAGGTGCTTGGCAACATGGTGTCGAAGGTGGCTATAACGATCTTAGCGAGGATATGCAAATTGGCGAGTTGAGCTGATTTTTTTCAGTTAATTATTTTTTTTTATATGTATATAAGAATTATTATATTTTTTCAAAACCAAATTGACAGGACAAACGGGAAAATATATTTATTGCTTTAAAGATTAATGAGGTAAAATAGATTATCATGGTACGAAAGCACGAATACTTAAGATAGTTATGTGAAGTGACTCACTTTTTATATATATATAGTATACGACTATATATATATATATTAGTATATATATATTAAAAAATCTGGCACAATAGAAGATGCAAACAGCCCAAAAGGATATCCAACTTTGATAATAATAATATAGAACAGACTCAAAATGTTGTAATCATAAACAACATTTTAATGTTTATATATTACATTAAAAAGTGGTTTTAATGCTAAGTATTAGCCATACTGTAACCTTAAAGCACCCACGAGATCCATACAAACATACATCAATATAAGCGAGCATAGCTTAATATTTAAGTGATATATATATATAGAATATATATATATATAATATATAGTGTATATTTTATATATTATATATATACACTATATTATATAATATATTTCTATATATAGTTATATAGGTAGTAGATGATATAAATATATATACTATATTATTATATGTAGTATTTTATATTAAATAATATATATAGGGTATATATTACCAATATATAAGTGTATATTATTATAATAATAATGTTATATATATATATAGGTTAACTATTATATATAATTATTTATATATATATATTATATATTATTATAATAATATATAGTATATATATACGAATGTTTTGAAAAGTTTTGACTCAGTGACTGTCAATCTAAATGTTAAGTGGGATGAACAGGGACTAAACAATCCAATAAGCAAGGGACTCATCTTACAGGAAAGGTATGTTGTATCTGTGTTAATTGTATAGTATGAAACTAGGGTGCGAAATAAGGGGTATAGATCTAAAGTACAATGTGGTTAGATGGACAATTTTAGGGGCGTGTTAGGGTGTGAGAAAAATTGATAAAATTAGAAATGAAGTTTACAAAGGTTGTGTTTGTGGGAAGAGAGAGGGTTAGAATGAGAGAATAAATGAAAGTGCGTTGAGATGGGTTTGGTCATGTGGAAAGGATGGATGATAGTAGGTTGGGTTAAGTGAATTGATGCCTGGAGTTATTTGAGTGTGTTGGGAATCTAGACGCGGCTGGGACAGCCAAAGGGAAAGTGGATTGATTTAGTAAATTAGTGTCTAAAGGAAGAAGAGAGTGAGTTTGGCAGAGGCAAGAAGAAAGGTGCATATAGGAGTGCATGGCGCGAGGTTTTTGTAAGGGGGTATGTGGTTGTGGCCCCAACTGGGCCAGGGGATGAACTGAGGTCCGTAGCGGTTTCGTGAAGCTCTAGGTGTGGATTTTCTGACTGCGACGGTTTCTTACACTAAAAGGTATAAAGAGGCGGTAAAGCTGGGCTTTATTTCTTGCGTCCTTATCTTCTACTACTTTTCTGTTTCCGGTGCATGTTAGCACCTTATCCCAAGTCTTGGGGAAGAGGGGGTGATATATATATAAGTATTGATATATATATATATATTATATTTATATATATTAGTATATATATATATATATATATATTAGTACTAGGTAATAATATATATATATAATCTAATATTATATATTATGATACTATATATGTCAGCGGAGAGAAAGTACGCTGGGATCAACAAGTGTAACCGACGGTGAGGTACCTCTCCCCGTCTTTCTTGTAGATAAGTTCGAAGAATTTAAGATTAAGCGAATGTCGATTTATAGTGATTCTAACGTCAATGTAGCTTGTGATGTTCAAGATAGTGGTTTGATGTCTAGTCAGCCAGCAACCACTTAAATAAAACTCAGGGGTGTCACGGGCGAGATTAGATTTTCTCCGTAGTACGGAGGAAGTTAGTCTTCAGGACTCCGTCGGCCTGCTGACTTGAGTGTTATTACATAAATCCTGGCGACAGTGATACATGATAATAAATGTCTGATAATAAGAATCTATAGACTTTTCCAGCAAAAAGATGCCAGAAATATTTAACTAGTTCCCGGAGCTTTCTCTGAGGTTAACACCGATGAGGTCTCGAAGATTAAAAATATAATATTCAAATAAGCATCAATATGAAGGATAGTGACACTTCATCTAAATAAAAAGTTTTATCTTTAATAAATCGCTCAGAAGATATATGGGTGGGGATGGATTGAAAAGAGTTAATGTTACACAGTGCTGAACCAAACGATATATAAATAAAAGATTTATGATAATAGAATTAGTTAATGCCTTGGGGGGACGACAACACAAGATAAAGGTTCCAATGTGTAAAATATGTGCACGAGCACAGACAGCTCTAGAATCAGAATCAAGGAGGGAACCGAACGCTTCCAAATATTGTTCATGTATAAAATCGAGGGAATAAGAATTCCAAGACTCAACAATGTGAATAAAATGATGACTTAACTGAAGTTTGACTGAAGAATGTTCCAAGTGTGAAGTAATATTCAGGAGAATCACAACTAATGCTGTACTATTAAGGAGGTAAAGCGAATCAGGCCGACCAAAGTAGAATGGCAGGGAGAAGGATTTCAGAGACCACAACTGCCGAACAACTCGCAAGAAGAAAGATTCAGGATGACTCCAACTTCAACATAGCCCGAGAAAAGATTCGACTAGGAATCTCATCATCAAGGAGTATCAGCGTTAAAATTTGGCGAAGGATCAGGATTGAATCCCCCAACAACTGAAAGCAGACGAGGATTCAGGGAAATGAATCCTCGGAAGCAAAATATGGTAGTGCCGCAAGTTTTGAAGAAAGATTCAAGGAATTCCAAAATCAAATCAGCCCAATTAAGAAACCCCTGTCAAACATAAACAATTATTGGTATTTCATACCATATTATTATTTGCATATTTGAGGGTAACGTGAATCACTGCGCCTAAAAAGAAAACTATACCTGATATATCATAAGGGGTCTTTCTAAAAATGGAGATTAATGTTTAGGTCAGCGGCCCGTGCCAACACCAACCAGCAAAGATAAGTAAACTTAATATAAGTCAAGTTATCTATCTGTACATTAACTGTTATACTACAAATCTGCAGTTATTAATAAAAAATCAAATAGAATGTTTACGCACTTACCTACAGATAGGTTACAAACGCATCATAACGTTCACTTTGTGGTATAGTAGAATATATTTAAGCACAATTAGATATCTTTAATTTCATGTGTCCATGGTGATATTTATCATTAAGTTTATTAAGTTATACATAAAATCAGAAGAAGGGGATGTAGCTGAAGGAAGAAATACTGTAATCGAGTATCTTACTAATATAAGGTGATATGAAAAAGGTTTCTATAATTGTTGAATAAGATAATATGAGATGTATATAAGCGGATTCAAAAATGGTTACAGACTCCAGATGTATTAATAAAGAAAACTTTCCAGAATTCACAAAACCTTGATTCATACAGCGATATTTGAATTGACCCATGGTGATGATAATATCTCCCTTTATATTTCCTCCACATAATTCTAAACCCAGCCGTTCAATATATCACGTCGTCGAAGAAAGACGGGAGTGAAGAGGGCAAAGAGATAGAAACGAGGGCGGCGCAGGGGGAAGGATAACTAAGGGACTCTCTAGTAGCTGATAAATATTACGAAGAATCAATATTAGAAAATAAAGATTTTCCACCTTTTTTCTTTTCAAACTTTACAATACCAGGGTCTATTAGCGTGAAAGAACCAGGCGCAAAGATTCTTGTGCATCTCCATCCCCATCTCGCCAAGGAAACCACCAATCCAAAGGTTTTTCCTTGGTGATACCTTGGTGCTGAGTTGCGCATCGCGCTGATTTCCATCGGAGTACTTCCCTCCTCAATGCTGTCTTATCAGTCATCGATTTATGGGGCCTCTCTGAGGTGATTATTATCGTCATTAGGATTTTCTTCTATACAGAGATTTGATTTTTACCAATCAACTGTAGATGGACAGTTTCCTCATCCATTCGTCGGATAACACAGGATCTTCTATATTATATGGCCTACTGGTGTCCCAATCCTGATTAATGTGTTCTTGGTTTGTTTACACATACCTATCTTGCCCATGTGGAAGGTGTCAATAACTTTGGATTGGGTATTCACCTTTGGTAGCCTAAGTAAACGTTTTTTAACGGTTGTTTACGATACCGATGAATTACATAACCTGAGATGGTCCAGATAATAACAAGTGATTGCAGTTCTTTTTTATGGTGTTATTCAGAAAAGAATCTCTCGGCACCGACTAAACAAATTGGCATGATGATTAAAAATTAGATCGCTGGTCCTGATAGCTTGCTGGGATAAGCCGGACAGAGAATGTTCCGATGTTCTTGTGTACTACATGTAGATCCAACTCCTGAATATAACATCAAATAGATTTATTTCATTAATGGTCTCAAGGAAGAAAACCAATTATCAAAAAAAAAAAATGAGCATTTATCTTAGTTCTCAGGCCTCTGACTTTTTCATCATAGGTGACAATATTCCAGAGGTCTTCATACACTCAGCCTGTAATTTTTCAACACACTTACCTTTATGTCTCAACTGCACTTATTGATTTTGGGAAATCAGAAGTACAAATTAATTATTTGACGCGAACAGACCTGCAGTTATGTTAAAAAAACGAAAAATTCTCAATTCTATGTAGTGTAAAAAGATTTTGTAAAAAAGCAAATCCTTACTATCCCCAAAGATCCTTCTTCAAATTTACATCTCCATGAAGGATCTCTGAGTTGCCAGACTTCAACAACACCTTTTTTGAGATTTGCCGAATAAATTAAGGATGAGTCTGGTGACCATTCAAATACCTAGAGAGAGAAAAAATTTAATAAACAAAAATGAAGATAATAAATTTGATAATTAAAATCAAGAAGAAACTTTTGATTTTTGAAAGGATTGATTTAAATAAACAGATAAAAAAAAATCAATCTTTTCAAGTATTACACTACATTCAAATCCTTAAGTAAAGTAATTTATGAACAACTTAGGGTGTACTTATGCATAAATATAACTGTTGGGGTAACCCTGAAACTATTTAAAAGGTCAGTCTTGGTTCTGATGCACTTCGCATATATCAGCTACATCTCCTCCACTTTGGCTCCAGCTTTTAAATTTATTCTTTTTTACACTACGCAAACTTTGGTCAGTCTAATGTGCATAATGCTTATCATCAATCAACTTTTAAAAGCTAATTTTGGTGCAACACTAAGCACAATCAAACGACTTGCCAATATACCCTTTTAGAAATTGAAAATGGTAGAAAAGAGCTGTGCAAAATGATTTCTATGTACTACTGATCTCAGGTCTCAATAATTCTTTCCAGCATGGTCCTCCAAGTCCTCACCTTGGGAGCTCGATGAATGGAATTTTTTGAAGAGGATGGGGAGTATTACAAATAGATTATAAGATGCTTACAAATTATAAAAATAAGAATGTAGGTAGACTAGAAGAATGGATGACATTTCTGCGAAAACATCTGAGGAATTATGCATTGAATGAATTGTTTAAGCCTAACAGATTCCATACCATCAATCAGAAAGGAAAAGGAGGATACCACCATGGCTTTAGAGCCCTTTAGTCATCTCCTGAATGGTATAATGACTGTAGATAGATGTAGTTGTTGCTTTGCAAACCTGTAGCAGTCATCCTTAACGTAGTCATGAAGATATATCCGCCCTCATATGATGACTTTTGTATGAACAAAGGATTTCTGCTCTCATTCATGGTCCAGCAGAATCTGCCTGGACTTTACACTAATTCTCCTGCATATTGAGAAAGAATTTCTTTTTAATATTTGGAAACTTAATATGTAAGCATAAACATGGATAAGGAAATGAAAGAATGAAAAAGGAAGGGGGAGAGGTTTCAATCTTATCAGGGAAGTGTGTTAGGGAGTCCTTAAGGAGGTCATTTAATTCAGAAAAGATATATCATGTTGAAGCTAGGAGCACAGAATTTACATGTTATTAAGATGGTTTCTACTATCTTTATTGTTCTGGATTGTAGAAAAATGTAATTTTTCTTATTTAATCCAAAGTTTATATAATATAACGATGTAATTAATTAAATATTCTCACAGTAATTTAGAAATTATATATAGATATATTAAAATAATATATTTTATATTATATTCATATATTTAAAATAATATCTATAACTCATACAGTTATTTAAAAGATATATCTATAAAATCTTGATTTATGGAGTAGACATACCGAATATTTAGATTATCCTATAGGTAAATAGATACTAAATAAAATAAAAATCGTAATATAAAAATAAATATAAAAAGAAGATAATTCAATGAGTAGCAATCTAGGACAGCCACATTAGAAATATGGCGTCTAGCTAAATATGGAAAGAAAGAAATAAATTATATATAGATGAGAAAACAGCTAATAAGTTCAATTATATTTACACTTAAAAAATACAATATAGTCAGTTTCTATGAAACTGTACACTAATGAGGTCGACTCGTTCCACCCCCCAAAATTCTTCTACAGCGGCGCGTTGCGCCAACAGTTTGAAGTCCCCGTTAGTGATAATCATTCTATATGATGGCCTCTATTATCTATATTGATCTAATGACAAACAAACGGGAACTTCTTTTCAGAAATGCTAACTAATTTAATTTTTTTTTACCTTGTTTGGTAAAGGTACTGCACGGAACAATGCTAAAATTCGTCTATCAGGCACAGCAAGCGGCGGATCGTTCTTTGTTTGCACACTATTATCATTATATTTTATCATTCAAACAAGTAACAACAAAAAAGACATGAGTATACACGATGTTTCGATAATTTTTTTACTATTGTATGATATATTTAATAGTTTTTATGATCTGATTCTTGATCCTTAGACTTTAAACTTTCTTAGAGGAGGCACAAATAGACTGCATCTTTTAATATTTATTATTATATTTCTGTAATATAATAAATCTATGTTTTATAATAATTTTTTACCTCTAATTATTATTTTAAACTTATATTTAAAATTCACTTGTCTTTTTTAAATAAGGTTTTAATAATAAGGTTAATATAATTATTTGAGAGATTTTTATTATTTAGGAAATATTAGATTTATATTATTTAAGGGTTGATCTAAGTTTATAAATTAATGATTTGGAAACTCAGTCGATTATAATATTTATATTTTTTGTTATAATTAATATTAATTTAAATATTAATATATATAATATTAATTTATTTTATTTTAGTTCTTTATTAGCCTATCAGGAATTTTACTTCGCTGAATTCCAAAAAATATTAGTTATTCTTACGAGGCCAAAGAAGTTTTTATTTTATTTTTTATTATAAGATCTTGTTTATAACTGGAGAGACTTGAGGTCCGATATTATATATATTATAGTATATATATATATATATTATTAATATATATATATATATAGATACGCTAGAAGAGAAGTGAATTGAGGCCGTGAACGAATGTCTGAAACGAGAGAAGTATTCGTGACTTTTCCCGCAGGTAAAGATAGGCGAGAAATTAAGGTGCATATGATAGGAGAGAATGGCGGAGGTTTTGTGAGGGGGTAGGTGTATGGTTGTGGTACACCTGGGCCAGGGGATGAACCCTTAATATTTGACGATTTAACTACATAGTGGAAGTGAGGTCTCCGTCCGCGGAGAGTCCACTATATGATGGCTCTTAGGGGGATTATTCTTGATCTGTGATCAGAAGCTACTATCAACAATTATGGAGTACATAGAGGGTAGGCGGTAAAGGCCTGGGCTTTCTTTATTACGAGATACGTGTATGTCATATCCGTTTCATCCTAACTATCCCGGTTAGAGCTTTTCTATGCTGTGTGGCCGAGCGATGGCTTGTAATCGATGCAGAGTGCTCCATCCTTGAGGTATAACTTCGCCTCCCCTATATTTCTTCCGGAGAGTCAAAGAGACAGCACTATGTGAGTAAGGAGGAGATATGTATTAGTTATTATCTGTACTATATATATCAAGTAGCCTCTTAAATATAAATAGTATGGTCATAAGTACACACAAAAAATAATTAATAGTATATTTATTCTTCATAAGATATTATTAAATTTAAATAAAAGCTCAAATACACTTATACAGTTTTGAGTAAAGGAGGGGTTAATATCGAACACACTCAATTGTTAGGGTATATATGAATTGAGTGGGTATCACCATCTTTTTTAAAATTCCATCTTTTATGTATAAAATTAAATTATTATTATTATTTTAATTATTAGTATTACATTATATATATAGTATAATATGTTTTATTATATTAAAAAATTAGTAAATAAGTAATTTAAATTTAATAATGATAAATATAATAAATATATAGTTAAATATACAAAAATTGATGGTGGTACCTACTAATCACTACCCATTCGTTTTTG
>JABUQX010072526.1:0-15072 GCA_015478945.1 Trachelipus rathkii
ATATATATATAACACAGGTAACAACATTACCCTCATGTAAGACCCTAGCACCAGTCACCTTCCTGCTCCCTTTACATTTAAACCAACGATTTAATTTGCACCAGCCACCTTTCCAATCCATTCACAAACTTTCCTACTACACTCTTGGCATCGTCCGTTCCCTTCTCATCCAACATATACCCTAAATATACCTATTAATATATATATATATATATATATATATATATAATATATATATATATATATATATATATATTATATATATATATATATATATATATATATATATATATATATATATATATATATATATATATTATATATATATATATATATAAAAATATATATTTATAGTTTTATGTACTATAAGATTGTAAGAGTTTTGCCATAAAAAAATGATATTTTTCCTTTTTTATGTTACCAGAACGCGGGACGAGGACCCACTCTTACATGCGTTCCACCAACCTCTTTCCCCATCCTCCACCCCTTTTGAAAGAGGCTTACTATTGACTGATTATTGAGCATTGATTGATATATCAAGATTGTATTTTAAAAATAATAACATTTCGGCTCTCTCAGCAGACAGTCTGCTTCGTTTTTCGTCAAATATTTGACCAGCTCCACTAAAAAGTCGTTCGCTGGCAACACTTGATGGTGGACAAGCTAAGTAAGATCTGGCTAACTCAGAGAGTTCAGGATATGTGTCCTTTTGCATTTTCCACCATTCAAATTGATCAGCATCAATGGCAATGCGTTTTTCTTTGAGGTACAAGTCTATATTGTGTAATATCGACGAAGATGGTTTCTCTTCTTCATCGTCACTGCTAGACGATAAAATTGAATGCATCACCTGGTTCAAAGTTTTCCTTGTAGAGGGTCGCGAAATGGCATCTTGTTTCTTCTGTGCCATTGGTGTTTTTCTTTTTTGCAGGCGATTTTTTATGAATCTCCTCACATAATCGTCCAACAGTGACTTTAACTTTCTCCGAAATAAATTGAGAGAAACATTTTGTCTTGTATCTGGGGTCTAAAAACGTGGCTACCGTATATAAATCATTATTCTCTAGACGCTGGAACCTTTGAGTAATTTTGATAATATCTTTAAAAGGCTGAAGAAGAGATATACATTCAGTTAGAATCCCATTTTCTTGGGGTGTTAAAGGCTTGATTTTATCAGTGGAACTTGCGTACAAGCATAAAGGTTCAATAATTTCCTTCATCCATATCATCATGTTAAGAGTGCTGTTCCATGGAGTAGGTATATCGTGTATGATGGAAAGCTGAGGAGAATTTATTTTGGCCTGTGCTTTTTTCAGCTCCTCTTGCGCCATGGTTGAATGGTTAAAGTGTGTCGCAATTGATCTACATTTGGAGAGGAGTTCCATAACCGAGTTATGAGATTCTAATCCGTTTTTAATAGTAAGATGGAGTTGATGACTGGTACAATTTATATTATTCACATCAGAAAGGAAAAGGGTTTCAGTTTCTTTATATTTGTACCAGCATCTCTCATTACACAGTGAACATCAATGACAGACAGATTCCATTTCTGCAACATAAGATCAAAAACTCCCCTGATATATTCACCTGTGTGCCGCTACGTTAGTGGTTCTGCACATAACACGAAATTGTCTTTTGAAGTCTTTATCAACAGCATGACTAGTGAGCGATAGCAATGAAACTCCTGACTTATTATTATCAGACCATGCATCAGTAGTAAAAGAAGCCTTGGTAGATAGCTTGATATTACTAATTAAGTCTGATAACTTGTTTTTAACACATTTATATATATTCATTGGACATTTGTCATTATCATGTAGAAAGAGTCGACTCTTGGAGGTTTTCCTAGATCAATTACTTCTGAATCATACTAACTACCCATGGATTCCTTATGATGGGGAGATCCCCCAACCTGCCCATTTTGCTCCTCCAATTGCCCACTTACAGTTGTTCATTCATATCTTTCTGGGCTGCAAGGCCATCTAAGCCCTTAGAAACAAATTCTTCCCTGATGTGGTCACTATACCTCTCCAGCATTTCCTTCCGCACATCCTATCTGAATCTTCTCACTTTTGTAGTGACAGAGTTTTTGCCTTCCTGTTGGAACAGAACATCTTATATAAGATCTAACCATTTCTGTATTGTTCATATAACTTCTTGTTGGGATTTCCCCTGTTGTTGGCTTACTGACACAGTATAGCCACATTCCTGTGTGCTGTGGTCCATGTACACCTACTCAAAAAAAAAATATTTATACTATTATAGTTATTAGATAATAAAATATTTTAAAAATGTATTTAACAAAATATTTTTGAACAGGAAAGAAATTTTGCCCCAAACCTCAATGTCAAAAATGAGATTGAAGTAAAAGATGATCCTTTGGATATCGAGGAGGAGCATACACCAAATGACAAACCTTTTGGACAAAGTTCTGGATTAGATGAAAATGAGGTATGAATAAACTGTTTATTAGTGATGTACTAATCCTCAGGATTCAAACCTGGGCGCTCAAGATTCGACCAATTTTTTAGTGAACTCAGACTCTGCCAAATTCAGCCAAGTTCTTTGCTTAGTCTAACAATAGATGACACATCTGAATTTACTTTACAAATTTTTTCTTGACATTTTTTTTCAGCAACTATCTTGCTTCTTCTCTCACCATTAAAACAAATGGCATATAAGAAGATGAAAAATTCTCATTCTCATCACTCACTAATTTTTTTGCAGCTCTAAATTGTCTTTGGGATATATATATATATTATATATATATATATATATATATTATATATATATAATATATATATATATATATATATATATATATATATATATATATATATATATATATATATATATATATATATATATAATATATATTTTTATATATTTATATATATATATATATATACTATATATATATATATATATATATATATATATATACTAAATATAAAATATAATTATATATATTATATATATATATATATATTATTTTTATTTCTTAGAACTAATTAACTTAAAATTTCATAGGCACTATTAATAATTCACAACGATTAATGGATCAATTTTGGAATTAGTCACTCAAATAAGGGAACATTGTTATTATAATGAGCCGGTTTGGAATGTCAACGCTCTTACATGTGTCTTTCTCCTCGTAATGTGAGACTCTAACCCTTCTATTTACAGTTTAAAATTAATTGATTTAATATTTCACAACCAACAATAATAGTTCAACGGATTAACAATTTAGTTTAGATAATTTGTTAAAACAAATGAGGAATATCTTTATATTGCCATGAGGTTGCTTTAAAGTGCCACACGCTCTCACATTCACCCTTCTTCTTATAACACAGGGCCGTAACTAACCGCCCAAGATTATCTTATACCTAGGCACTCTTTCCTTGAGCGTCACTTTTTTGTGATTGGCTTTTACAACCTTGAGTCATACAAATAAAACTGTTAAGATCCTTTACTCAACAAGATGACATAGAGAGAGTCTCTGTGTGCAGGAATTTCTTCTGAGGAAGCTTTTACATGACTGTTGGATAGGTGTATATACATACTTATATTGAGGGTAGAAACTCTGCCCTCACAACATGATGATTCTGGAGAGAGAGCTGCTTGACAAAATCAGGCGGCTCCTTCTTCCACAATCACTCTTTTACATACAGCAAACAGAAAGCAAAAAAAAAAATTTTTTTTGTTATGATTTAACACTATTCTAACCAAATTCAAAATTCTACTTCTGCAATACACTATTACAAAATATTTAGACAGACCTTCATAATTCCCGTCAGGCGGGGTTTGACTACTACAACTATCTATTGCACACCCTTTTACCGTGATATTTTTGCAAAGAATTCGTGAGTGTTACATTAATGTTTGTTTACATGCAGTTCGTCCATAGTCGCAATTAAAGGAAAAGATGAGAAAGGCTTTTTTTTCGGAAGAGATGGAAATCAGTTCAATTACTATCAGAACCAAAACTCTAAGCAGTACTTTATTTTTATTATTTTTTTTTTATCCAACCTTATTTCTCTCTTGATTCCCAGCACCCCCGTCAGTTATACTGTGATAAATTCTCACGTTCCTCAAATTTTCTATGACTTCCTTTCCTTACTTTAAGATATAAACATTATTCTTTGTCATCCATAACACCCGATAAGGTACAGAGTATCTTTCTGCTAGTTTCCCACATTGTATTGCTGGTTTCTTACTAACACGAACTTAGCCTTGTGAAGTTTTTTTGGAATAAATATATTTTTATTTTTGTATACAACATGAGGTTTCAATGGCCCGTGTATTAATGCTACCAGTTTTTTCAGATAGGCACTTTGGCTGACTGTTGCACTGAGTGCCTCCTTCTGTAATAAGCTTCCTGGCACTAATAAATTTTGCCCGAACATGAGAATACTGGGTGTCACCCCTTCGTCGTTTAGAGGGCTAATTCTCAAACAATACAGTGCCCAGGGTAAAATCTCCGGCCACTCTAATCCTTCTTACTCACTACCATTCACTATACACCTCAGGGTCATTAGGAGTGCCTGGTTGGCTCTCACAAATTCCATTGACGTTAGGGGAGTTAGCCGTTGCCACTATATTATCAATTTTAAGTAGATTACACACGTCATTAAACAGTTTAGAAGTGAACTGGCTCCCTCAATCCAAGACGAGCCTTTTTATTGTGCCTCAGAACGGAAAAATCTCACATCATTATATTTAGTACTGAGTCTACCGTCGCCTGCCTTTGAGGGTAGGCAAATGGATATTTATTAAATTTGTCAATAAAGACTATCAAGTAACTGAAACCCTTACTATACGGCAGCTTCAATAAATCCACATGAAGCGTGTCAAACTTTTCTGATACCTCCTTATTTCTTCCGAACTCCAGAGATATTTTCCTAACACTTTTGTTTTTCTGACAGACGTCACAACTCTATAAATTTTTTTATTCTGTTGTGCATGAACTTGAAGATAAAATCGGCTTTCAGAATGGTTAACGTCTTCCTAATTCCCAAATGGTTCGCATTATGTACTTTCTCTATTGTCTTACTTATCGAATTTTCCGGTACTATTATTCTAGCTACCTCAGTTGAGATGTCAACTGCCAAAGACAATTCTCTCCCCCTGCAAAGGAAGTTCTTATAGGTTACCTATAATCCAGAAGTTTCTTTCCCCTTTATTAAATCTTAAATGTACGTATCAGTTTCACACCACACAACTCTCTAATACATTCATTCCTCATTTTATCAATTCTTCATCACACCTAGCACTGACCTTAAGATTTTCCTATACTGAACACTATTCATTTGAACTATTTAGAATCTATTACCTCTTATTTACCAGAATCAAAGTCTCACTACTATATAATATCTAAGCTTTTTTATATTACAGTTTAAATAATTTAATATACATAATACCTCAATAGTATAAGGACCTGCTACGCGACTCAAGACTAGATCCTTTAATCACTTCAGCGATTTAATTGACACACCAGCCACCTCCCTGCCCATTCCACACTTTCCTACTCAACTGGCATATTAAACCTATAGAACCAACAATATATCCTGAAAGTATTTAACCTCTCAGAGGAGTGTGATTCAGGCTCAACAGTCGATCTTTCACTAACAACACTGATAACTCTCTCTTTATATATCTTACACTCACCATATACATTCTCTATCTACGTTTACTTTCAACTCCTCCTTTTTACACACATTCCAAATCTCTCTACACAATCCTCTCAAACTCTTCAGATTCACTCATACATTTTACGTAATTAATTTTATAATAAACACAAATCATTAATATTACGAATAATTAAATAGCTAGGCAAGCTCTCTACATATACAATCACTCTCATACATTCTCAAGTTCTACCAACCATTTCCTGCCATCACCATCTCTAATTCTTTCATAACCCTACGTAGATCTAAATATATACCATACCATATAATATACAAAGTCGAAATAACACCAGTAAAGATCTTTACACATACCCTAGCCTCAATTCTACTATTATAATATTTAAACCAATCGCCAATTTTTTAAAATTTATTATCTTAACATTCACTTGCTATCCCTAATTCGTCATACAAGTTGATTCCATTCAGGAAGCCAACCACCAACACCATATATCACTAACACTGCATAGAGCTTCCTATTAACTCCTATCAACTGGGCCTGTTTTCAAATCGCATAAAAACTAAAAATCAACACTTATCTTCTTCTGTCTTTCCTCTTCAGTAGAGCATCACTCACTCATCCTTTTTCAATGTACAGATTTGAATGCCACACATATCCTCTTACCTCTCAAGGCACCTTTGTTCTTGGGGTCACCAAGTTCAGTCTTAAGTGTCAATCTTCAGGTACGATACGCTCTTTCGACCAAGGTACCAGCATAGTTGCTTCTTTATACTATTGTTTCCCTACACAAACTGCAAGTAAAATAAGTCCCTATAATTCCAACATTAACCCTTATCCATACCCCTTACCACTCTGGAATCAGTTATCATTCTGAACTAATTACTGCCTCCTCCTACTCTTATCGCTCAACTATACTTCCAAAAGCGAGCTTTTTTACACAACTTCTTTCTTTCTCCACACTCCATCAGAGTTCCAATCTCCAATCTTCCCTGCTCTCCATCCGATCTTGATCATAAATTCTATCCAGTAATTTTCACCGGGTATTCATCTATACCTCAGATATTTCATCCTTTTATCGCACCTTATACACTATCCTAGTCTTTACGTCATCAACCCCACTACCTCCTGTTTAGTAATGACCTCATCCAAAATACCTATTCTTCTTGCACCATCAAACCCACACACACATTCACTATCCACCTTTTCAATTACTGCTAATATTATACAGATTTTGAGTGTTTCTTTCCACACTCCCTTCACATACATTTCTATTCAGTGTACAAAAACACCATTCCCTATTACATTATCTAATAGCAGATTCCTTTATTCTTAAACCTTTTCGAGCTTCCTTCCAGTAAGAGCTTCCTTTCCCTGTAAAGGTCCAACGGGTTCATTTACCTCTTCTTTTCTCTACGGTATGCACCTTGTAGTATTTCTTGTTTCCTCTTATATAATATCAAACATCTTTCTTTTGATCAGCATTTAGTAACATTTCAACCAATTTTTCCGAATATGCTTGCATCCCCTCTTCATCGTCGCACCCACTCACTATTAACATTCTACTTCCTACTTTAGCAATCCACATATTTCTTTTGCACTGCTACCAATTGCTTCCTTCATTTGCCCCAGAATGGTTCAGGTGCTTCAACTTGTTTCACAATTAAACATGATTTACTGGTGCGAGTGGTATCCTTAGATGGATTTATCCTTATACCATAATCACTTAACTACTCGCTCTAGTTCTACCATGCTTTCCTTCTGTATCACCATTCCTCTCCATGCCAGTCAATCCCCAGTTACTTTAATTTTACATAGAGCAACATAAATGATCCGATAATCCATTCCTAATCCCCTCACGAATTTAACATCCAACACATAACTTCAAATCTCCTTCACCAACACAAAATAAATAATACTTTCTCTACGTTCTAATATCCACTCTACCCACTCTACCCTAGTTTGCTTATGGATACTCTGTTTTTAAAGTAAAAGTATTACTTACAGACATACACTCTCTCTCACAGAAATCAATCGCCTTTCCACCATTCTTAATTTTTTTGGGATATATTAGATATATATATATATATCATAGTATATAGTATATATTTATATATATAGTATAATATATATATATATTATATATATATATTATATTATATTATATATAATATGTATATAGTATATATATATATATATATTATATTATTATATATATTAATATATATATATTTATATATATTTTATATAATATAGGTGGGGTGCGGTGGGTTTCTTCTTCATTTACCTTTTCTCCCCAAGACTCGGGGGTAATGGTGTGTACAATGCAATGGCATCACACACACAGTAGAAAGAATTGCAAAAAGTCGAAAAGAAAGCCCAGCTTTAACCGCCCCAGCCTGTATCATTAATTAGTAAGAACTCGTCTCAGTCAGAAAATCCCCTAGAGTTTCACGGGACCACGACGAATCTCCACTATGGTAAATCTTCAATGTAAGGGTTCATCCCTATCATGCACCACAACATGACGCCCTCACAAAACCCGCTATTCACCTATTATGCAACCTTTATTCTCGCCTCTGCCAAACTCAATTTCTCTCCTTCAGACACTCGTTTATGAGCTCAATCCACTTTCTCTTTCGGTCCCCAGCCGGTCGGTTTCCCAAAACACTACCACTATACATCGTTTAACCAAACGACTATCATTTCATCCTTCCCACATGACCAAAACCATCTCAACAATACTTTCTTATTCTCTCATTACCCCTTTCTTCCCACCACAACTCTCTAATACTTCATTCCTCATTTTATCAATTCTTTCTCACTGCACGCTAGCATGCCTCACAATAGATTGTTCCATAGCTGAACACAATTGAACTTTTAGATCTATACTTCTTATTTCCAGACCATAGTCTCCACTACCATACAACAACACAGGTAACATGAACATACCGCTCATGTAAGTACCCTAGCGCACTCAGACTTAGTCCTTTTATATACCCAATAACGATTTAATTGCAATTCCATCACCTTCCTGCATTCATTATCAGCGAACACAACTGTGATCTATCCTTTCCTTTTCATCCAACCATTATCCGCTACAATATTTAAACTCGACACTTTCGACATTAGCTGTCTGCACCCTAGTAAAATTCAACACCTGAGGACTGGTCCTCGACTCACACCATAACCTTCACTCTTATCTACGTTTCTTTCAAACCCCTTCCTTTTACACACCTGCCAATCTCTCTACAGATACCTCTCAAACTCTCTATCAGATCGCCACAATGCAAGACAAATCATCACGTCGCATATAATAAGGTAGGCATCTCGCACATCTCCATTCTCCATCATTCTAACACATTTCCTCCACCCCTACATCTAATCTTTCAAATAACCCATCAAATACAAATCAGATACTTACGTACCAAGGTACGAACATAAACAGACCCGTGGTAATCGTACACTCGCTATTAATACTAACCCTAATCACTTTGAGTCTACCATTTTGCTTCTTACACTACGCCTCACTATCGTCATAACCTTTTGATTCAATCAGAAAGCATACCCACCTGCAAACATTCATATAATCACTTACACTTCATAAATTTGTATTAACCCTATCAGTGACCCTGATTGCAAAATCCATAAAACAAATTACAATTTAATTACTTCTTCTCGCCTCATTTCTCATCAGTCTTGTTTACAATGTAAGATTGATCAACATCCTCTACAACTCTTCTTCCTAACGTCATCCTTTCTTTCACTCATAATTATCTAGTCTTCAGGTCACTTAATCGACGCAACTCTTTCGACCAAAATACCAGCATATATCTTCCATACAACACTCAACAAACTTATTCACAACAGCTTGTTGTGATTCTAAATATAAATTAAAGTGAATAATGTTAACCAATTTTTGTTTCTTTTGTTTCCATCATAAATTTTGGGATATTCAGCTCTTGGGAATGTGGAATTTATTCAACTTAAAAAAAAATTAAGAAGGTTTGTGAAATTATTCGAAATTTCTTTTGCATTAATATATATATTTTTTTTTTCCGAACAGACCCCCATTAGCGATGCTGGTCAAAGAGAAAAAGGTTCCAAAGTGAAAAGGACTTTCAAAAGATTACTCAATCGTCAAAAATGGTGTGAAAAGGATAGCAAAAGATAATTGTGAAACCTGCTGTTTGCAAATATTGTAATTTAAATTTTAAAAGTAATAAAGAGTTGAAAAGTCATCAGAATTTGCATAAAAGAAAGTTTAAATGTGCCCATTGTAATTATGAAAGCAATCATAAATCACACTTAAGCTCTCATCTGCTAATTCACAGCTAATTCACACAACCCAAATGCAATAGAAGAAAATAACCAAGTTCAGGAAAAGGAAACTTAAAAAAACCGATGTTTTACGCATCAAAAAGTAAAAAAATTATTTAATGCTTCTAGGTGCGCTGTGTAATCATAAAGGAGATCTAAGATTACACATACTAAAACATGAAAATATAAATTATTTAAAATGTTCTGAGTGTGGCTATGGGTGTAATCAGAAAGGATACTTAAAAACCCATATTCTTAAAACTTCAAAAATATAAAAATAATTTAATTTTTTTTATTGAGAACTGATGATTGTAATTACATAACAGACTTAAGATCACATCACATGCTTAATACAGAAATATATAAATTATTAATGTTCTGAGTGGTGGCTATGAGTGTGAATCGGAAAGCGAAACTTCAATAAGAGTCATGCTTTACGCCACCAGAAACAAATCATTTTAAATCTCTGAGAGTAGTTTGAGTGTAACGTAAAGACTTAATAAAGAACAACACTGCTTCTGCATTCAAATGTTTAAATGTTTCTGATGGGAACTATGAGTGCTAATGAAGAGACCAGCAGCTTTAAGATTAACAACATGCTTAAACATGAAAAATTAAAAAATATTTAATGTTCTGAGTGTGGCTACTGAGTGTATCAGAAAGGACACTTAAAACAACATCTGCTTACGCATCAAAATATAAAGACGAAAGAACACTAATAGCTGCAAAGACGAGAGAACACTAATAGCGGCATAAGACGAGAGAACACTAATAGCGGCACAAGATCCAGATAACTAAGGACAAACTCGGTTCACAGAGGATATGTATATAGAGAAGGAAGAAAGTCAGGGAAAAATGCAGAATGTGCAGAGAAAAAAACAGAAACGATAAACCATATTCCTGATAGATGCGAAACACTGCTAAGAATGGGGTTATAGCACAGATAGAATAGCATATTTGGCAATTATGAATTCATATGAAAACTGTGCCAAAAATACCAATTTGATAGAACCGATAAATACTGGCAACACAAACCGACACATAATAGAAAATGAGAAGCCATGAGATTACACCATATTTACAATACCATTCATCTATACCTACCACCACATAACCGACCAGGACATAATAGTAAGGGAGAAGAGAACGCAGAAATGCTATTGGAATAAGCAGTGATAATAGATTAACATTATATGAGAGAGAAAAGGAAGTAAAATATGTAAGACTAAAATATGAATAAGAAGACATGTGGGGGGTTGAAGAGGTGGAAATTATACACAAAAGTTCTAAGCGACTGATGGTGAGAAAACAAATGACCAATACGCAAGACCGAGCACCAGCCAACCATCGAGTTAAGGGATGTGGTATACGGAAGTATAAAGAAGACGCCTAGGAATCCTAAGAACTTCGATGCTAGGGAGTACCTAAAAATTTGATGAATAGGTTCAAGGTTTGGACCTGGATGAAGGATTAAACCTCTAAATGGAGAGGGAAGAAAAAATAAATAAATTATTTTAAATGTTCTGAAGTGTGGTTTTGTGTGTAATAATAAAGGAAGCTTAAAAAACAATGCTTAAATATAAAATGATTAAAGCAAAGAAATAATGGAAAAGGATCTCCATTTAACACCAGAAATATTCAAAAAATACAAGAAATAATGGAGCACTGTAATCAAGGGAATAGGCAAAATAAAAGAAGGAAAAAAGAACTAAAGACAAAAATAAGCGTGGAAGGTTGAAAAAAGAGAGTAATCGAAACAGGGAATATATTGTTACGCGATATCAACCGCTGCCTTGAGAGACTTTGAGAAAGCAAGGAGGAGAATGGCTAAATAGAGGATGTAGTTACTTGGTCGGATAACTGAAAAAATCGAGATAATGAGGACTAATGGGAATTTAGAAAAGTGAGAGTGAAGAAAGCGTAATAGTGAAGTGAGAGGAACATGGAGGAACATATGGTAAATATGGAACAAATACATGTGAGGCAGATGAAGAACTGAAAAGGGAATGATGAAAGGATCTCAATATACCAGAGAATCAACTTGATGAATGCTACGAATAGATCATTATAGGGAAATAATCTGATAGAAGCGGAGATTGAAAAAAAGACTCCAAATAAAGAAAATAAAATAATTTTCTTCCAGAGATTGAACAACACCAGATTGGAGATATCAAAGAGTCCTGCAAGAACTAAGTAGCAAATTATTGTGATGTTAGAAGAGCTAGAGATAAATTTTCAGTAGGTCGAGCCATAGCGGATAAAATGTTTGTTGAAGTGATCAATTAAACAAAGGTAAAAGAAGTGAGAGAATTCAAGATACCGCTGAAAATGAGAACAGGAGATGAAATCTAATAATTAAGCAAGAGAGCTTCGTAGAACTTACTCGTAATGCTCCAGGAGGTCAGTTGATGATCTGAACTAGTAATAAGACACAGTTACAAGAAAATATAATTGAAGAGAAAGAGTTAGACAAATGAAGAAATTTGCATGCATGTAGCCATGAACTAAAATAAAATTAGGTCTAGTAGCAAATGAGTAAAAGATTTAGAAGAATTATGAAAAAACGAAAAAACAGAAAGAAACAATAAATCAAATTTTTAAACAGACCGCCGGAAGATTTGTATAGAAAACTGAGAATACGAAAGTTAGATCCCACTGAACTCCAATGAAAGGAAGAGATTGAAAAGTAATCAGGAAAAACATATATGAAGATGAACGACAACACAACAATGAGAGCGGAGTGGGAAGGAAGAAAATAAATAAAATGGAACCCGCATAAAATTAATACATTAATGGAAATGGAGGTTAGTGAGGAGAATAAGTCAGAAATAAGTAAAGGACGTCCTCGGAAAGCTCAATTAACTGGAAAAGCACCGGGACGCTGTAAAATGTTCAGAATGTGTGGGCGCTAGAAGAAGGGTTACGAGTTCTTAAAGCTCGGCCCTGTATACAAGTTGCATAACGTACTGTTAAATAGGAAGAGAGCCATTCCAAGTGAGCTTGAGCAATTATGGAGACACCAAACTCGATAGCAAAATCTGAACAAACTCAAAATCCCATCAAAATACATCATCGATTTTTTTATGCATCGGAGAAAAAAAAGACTAATAATACTATCTTAGAATGATACAAACCCTGTAGAGAATATAATAAAATGATAATAATGAATGAACAGAAAAAGGGATGCATCAAGAAAGTTACGCATGGGCGCACTAACGTATAGATCAATTGTTGATGCAACGAAATGATACCCTTGAAAATAAAGTTTGGAGGACCCGAAAGCTCTATAGCGCATTTGATTACCGTGGATAGATTTAAGAGGCGAAATACCACAGGTGTTTCCCCATACTGGATACTAAAGTGATTAAATTATTATTTCAGAAATAATAAAAAAAATGTATCAGGATTGCTAGCTTGATGGTGTTCATGTTGTCAAAGACGGTAACTGGAAGGTCATGGATGGGTCAGACTTAATTAAGTTGGAGAAGGATTGGAATTGAGATTGGAAAAAATTAAACTAAGAGGGTATATTTCAAGGGAGTTTCGTTATCGTTCATTGCATCTTCTTCATTTTGGCCATTTACCTGTTGAGCGCAATTTTATGATTAACAATTCAAACGGATATCAGAATAACCACGGAACAAAAATCAAGGCAATTATTTCACCCCGTTATTTATGGATGACTTAATATACGCCTATTCCAATAACAGACAAAGAATTAGAGAGTACTAGCGTGTGAGGTGTGAAGTGTGCGAGAGAAATTAGAGTGTGGTAGTTTTCCGAGATAGGTATATGTTATGGAGTTGGTCCTGGATTATAGTGTGCGTTTTCCTTTAACTCGATGGAAGGGAGAAAACGGAGAGTGAAGAACATGCACATGATTGACAATACGTCATAAGGCAATTGGAGCGAATAACGACTTATGAATATCGTGGGATTGGCAGGAACGGAAAGGTAAAATAATTGATTGAAAGAGAAGCTGGAGAAAAAGAATATTTAAAAAGAACAAGCATATTAAATCGACAGAAATGAAGTAAAACATAGAAATAGAGCCTTAAACACTATGTACCTGTCTGCCATTGTGCTGTAGCAGTTGCGGAGTGAAGACTGGTCCAGGAAGATTTAAATCGTAATTGATATTAAACAGAAAAATGATAATTGCCAAAGAATGAATATATAGTGGGATCAGGATTTTGTCAAGATTCGTTGTACACGGTTAATGGTGCACTATGTAGAGAAGGGGCAGGGTTGGTTGATAATAATAGTACGTCAAGAGAGTAAATATGGGGTTGGCCAATACTGAAAGCGCAGAAAACAGTTCTTCCCAGTGGGTTTTATCAACGATGAAATGGGGTAACAGGGCAAGGCCCCTAAAACAATTCTACTAATTGAAAGAAGACTACTGAGTGCGATCAACATCGGATGGAAGCCAAGGTCAATAGGTGGGTAGAGCAAGAACGCAAAATGGAAACAAAAATATTATAAAGAAACTTCGAAGAGAGGAAGAAGAAACAGTATAAACCTATGGACACAACATGGCATAAAGAATTGTATATAGATCATTGATCGAGTGTATATTTACTTGGATTTTCTATGTAGTATCATTGAGTATGTTTTCGCAATCGGTTCGATTGCAGTGA
Source organism: Trachelipus rathkii (assembly GCA_015478945.1). Classification (NCBI taxonomy): domain Eukaryota; kingdom Metazoa; phylum Arthropoda; class Malacostraca; order Isopoda; family Trachelipodidae; genus Trachelipus; species Trachelipus rathkii. Next base: position 14,604 of record JABUQX010072526.1, read on the forward strand.
GTAGGGTATCATTAGGATGATTCGTTAGGAAAATTCAGTGGAAGATACTACACGTTAGGGACGTTGCAAGCAGAAAGTGAAAGTAGTGATTGCTAGTGTCAGGTAGCAGAACATGGAAGATGGGATGAAGCTATAGAAAGGGAAACATGTAAGCGACTATAGCAGTGTGTAACGAGAGCACCCAGAATCGTCCTCACCTTCTAGGCTGGATGCAGATTCTTCTAGAAAGAATATACATGAAGGCATAAAACCATCTGCAATTGATCCATTTAAATTGGTGCTGAAAAGTCTAAATCAGGACAGAACGGGTCAGCTACTGGATACACATATCCCCAGAATGAAGAAATTGAAGATGTCTGCTATTCTATGATTCTGTTCATCAACGGATAGCATCCCCATAATACGGACTCTATGTTTAGGACATAAAAGGAATCAAGGTGTATATCAATGAATGGGGTTTCCAAATGAT
>JABUQX010072527.1:15000-19643 GCA_015478945.1 Trachelipus rathkii
TGTTAAGGCAAGGATGTTTATATTGTAACAGGAGAGACGAGAGAACCGTTTAAAAAGAGAATAGGAAAGTTAGAAGGTGTTTAGAGAGGAAGAGATTTGTAGAAGTTGGGTTTTTAAGAATTTGAATTTCACAAAGGTTGGACCGAGACCACCCGGAAATTCATCAGATAGAGAGAATAGAATCGGAAAGAATAAGACGAGAGGCAATTCTAGAAGTAAAGAGGGAGCAGAATTGAAAGGAGTTGAAGAATGAAGGATCGAGTCCATGGTATAACGAGTGGATGAGTGAAATGTGCAAGGTGAGAAGATCATTAAATGAAAAGTAAGAATAAAGTAGGAAATAAGACAGAATTGAGGAACACCACTATGGACAGAAAAAGAAGTCGCCCATCAACCAGCCGATATTTAGTGATTTGAAAGAAAACTAGACATAAGTAAGACAACGAGAAGGAGGAAACCCAAAGGAGGGGAAGCTGGAGAGCAGTGAAGCTTGTTCTACCGGTCAATGCTTGGATATTGTCAAGCGCCACCAACGCAAGTCTCTCCGTAGTTCAAAGGCGGAAAACCATAAATCAGTTAAGATAGAAAAAGTTATCGCCAGTAGAGACCTCGAGCTCCGAAAGCCGTACTGGCGATCGGAAAGAAGTGATGAGACCTCCAGATGAGCTAAGAAATGAGAGTTGAGAAGGGATTTTTTTTTTTTTTTTTTTTTCAAAGATTTAGATAGAAACAAGTGAGAGCTATAAGGCGATAGTTAGAAGGATCAGAGTGGCTTCCTTTTTTCCGAACAGGTTGGACATGTTCGTGCTTCAACACTGAGGGAAAGTATTAGTATTGAGACATAGAAAATATAATTGAACGAGGGGCGGGGTCAGCAAGAAAGCACACTCCATCAAAACTCGGGAGGAATGCCATCCGGGCCCCGCCTTCCTAACGTTCACAGATTTCAGAAGCCCATGCACCCTAAATGTAATCACAGGCAATGGCATAGGACACCTGAGAGAAGAAAAGGAGGAGGAGGAGGAGAGAGGAGGAGGAGGAGGAGAGGAGGAGGAGTGGCCAGAATGTCTAGGGTTGAGTTAGAGGAAATAGGAGGCCGAAAAGATTTCTTTTTCAGTTGAAGAATTAGCAACAGAACCAAAGAATGAATAAGAGGAGGAAAGACAGATTTACACGAAGTTGTTTAGAGATGTTCTTTTTTGCAAGAGGCCAGAAAGATTTATCAATAGGAGAATCAAGGAGGTTAGCCCACACTTTCGTTTGATGAAAGCCAGCTTTGCTGGCGAAGAGTATCCCTGCAAACGATTTCTAGCTGAAATGAAAATTAGCAAGAGTGATAGAAGAATGAAAATTTCTTCCACCCCCGATACGGCCTGTCTCTCTAGCCTGAAAATGACAGAGAGCAACGCACGGCTGAACCATGGTTATGAGGAGAAGAAAGATTTAGTCGAAGGAGGGATGAGAACTGCTCATAACCATCAACGATTAAGCTCCCCATTCTTATCGTCAGAAGCGAAGCGTCACCAGAGTCAAAGCAGTCATTCCAATTATAGCTAGCGTAGAAGCGACGTAAGGCCCCCCAATCGGCCGATCAAAGTGCCAGAAAAAACGTTATAAATAATTATATATATATATATATATTAGTATTTATTATTATATTATTATATATATAATATATTATATATATATATAATTATATTATATATATATATATATATATATAATATATATATATATTATACATGGGCGTCGTCAGGGGGGGGCAGGGGGGGGCAGCTGCCCCCCCCTAGAAGTGTTTACTCTTATAGAGTCTACCTGCGAATTTTTTTGATCCAACATCTCGTTCCGGGTGGCCGTTAAGTAGTTTATATATATATATATATATATATATATATATATATATATATATATATATATATATATATATATATATATATATATATATTATATATTTATATATATATATATATATATATATATGAGTATATGGCGAAGGCTAGTTGCAATCGTCATTTTCTCACATTTCTCTTGCCGATACGAGATCTTCTCACTCATTTTATATGCTCTTTTAATTTGTAGATATGAACTGTGTTGTAATTCTATCTATGCTTTTTTTAATGTTGATATGTATATATAAATTCTAGATTTGTTTTCAGTCATATTCTCAATTCTTTATTAAGTGTTTAAAGTTCAGAGTAGCATTGAAATTATCGCTCCGTGACGCCACTCTATAATTCAACACCGCCTCAGTGTAAAGTTATATTTCAATTTCATCAGATCATGGATATTAGGAGATTCCTTGGTACGTACGTTTTACTTTAAATATTATAAAATTTTGTGTATTTACTTCTTAAAAGTAGGAATTTTGTAACACATGATCTTACTTGTCCATATGAGGTTAGCTTCATTTTAAAAACTATTTTTTATTACAACACAGAAATTAGTGATTTTCAACAAAGTTTGCTATACTTTTAAATTTTTCTGTTAACATCTTCGAATGCTTGTAAAATTATTAGCCTATGACCATATGTGGCAGAGATCTACATATATATATATTATATATAATATATTATATATATATATATATATATATATACTATATATATATATATATTATATATATTATGTAATATATAATAATATATATATTATATATATATATATATATATATATTAATATATATAGTATATATATATTATTTATATATATATATATATTATATATATATATTATATTTATATATTATATATATATATATTATATATAATATATATATATATATATATATATTGTTTGCAGTAAATTTGAAAAGGAATAAACTCAAGAATAAAAATGGAAATGGTAGCGGTGACAACGAGAGAAAGATACAATAATTCAACTAATACTTAACAAGAGGCGATACCCCTACTTTGGCAATATTTCGCATGATGAGAACCCACACCAGGCCAGCAACCGCGGAACGCAGTCAAGATATGGTCCAGATTCGGAGCTAAGGTTTCAGTAGATGACAGTCACTAAAATGACATTGGTAGATAAGTTGGACATTCATCTATGATTTCGACTGAGAAAAAGAAACAGTTACTGAGAGTGTTTGGATTCCCACCTAAGACCTATAATTTTTTTTGGAAGATGTTACTCACTTAAAGAGGAAATTCAAATATGAAGGGTTGGAGACATATTCACCTTGTCTGACATACTCCAGGGCGCCCAAAGGGAGCATTTTGCAAGTTTTCTATTTTATTTCCACCAAATTGGGTAGATAGTTGGACAATTCATCTCTGATTTCGACTGAGAAAAGAAACAGTTACTGAAAGAGTTGGATTCCACCTTAGACCTATAATTTTTTGGAAGATGCTACTCACTAAAGAGGAGATTCAATTATGAATGGTTGGAGACATATTCACCTTGGCTGACATCCTCCAGGGCACTAAAGGAGCATTTTGGCATAGTTTTGTATTTTATTTCACCAAATAAAAGTTCGTTCAGAGGGGGTCCTAGGCTCCTTAACAATAAGACCTTTCACTAATATATAAAGATGTTCATGCGTTTGTTAAGGGAACTACAAACACAGTAGTGGTTAAACCTGCTGTTGCAGCCTGCAATGATTGGTTTCTACAGGAACGTGGCCGGGAGACATCAATTACAGCATTCTTTAGAAAATCATAGAAGAAAATAAAAAAATATTATCCCAATCTTTCATGTGTTGGACGTTTTCTTGTATCGCGCAATTTACCGCTTTGAGTAAGCATCATTGATTTGAGAGGAGTGTTGCAAATTTGTGCCGCTTTAGCGAATAGATGCCGGAGATCATCATTGAAAAGGCATTTTGAAAAGGGGAAGAAAAAATGCCTCGCCATACCAATTAGTTCAGATTCAGAATGAGATCATCTCTCTTGTGCTACTAAAAAGGAAAGCATCGTTAATAAGTTTTCGAACATCGTGCACTGATTAACGATACCAGCTCATTAATTAGCATGATATTTTTGGAAAGGAACTAGTGCTGAGCAATTTCATCAAACAGTTCCGATTATTTTCAATGTGAATTTATTTGTATTTTAGAACTGAAAGCGCCATTTTTTTGACGCAAAAATTGCGAAAGCCATTGACGATTTTGTCACGACCGAAGGACTGGATCCCGAGAAATGCGTGGGCTTGGTTTCGATGGCTGTTCTACGATGTCTGGCAAAGAAGGAGGTGTCCAAGAAATATTGAGGAAAAAGTATAAAAAAGCATTGTTCTTTCATTGCTCTTCACACAAACTAAATCTAGTAGTAAATGATTTGAACACAATACCAGAAATCCGCAATCTGTGGGAACAATAAAAGACATTCAAGATTATTTTTTCTGGATTCGGATCTTCGAGATATTCAGAATGCAAAACATCCCAAGCCTATGCACCAGATGGTTTGAACAACAACAAGTGCATCAGAGTGTTAAGGAGCTCTGTACGAATGATGCAAGCATTAAAAATCCTTTCCATTGGAAATACCGCCACAAGAAAAGCGCTTTTCAGTTGCAATCAGCGCGGCATGTAAGTCGTCATTCATCATGGCTATGATTTTGATCGAAATACTCTGCGATGTTAGAGCCAGTTGTAATCTCTCCAATCCTAGACCTTGGATATCGTCAAATCCACGCAGCA
>JABUQX010072528.1:0-20000 GCA_015478945.1 Trachelipus rathkii
GGAGAGAATATATATAATATTATATTTTCATATATATATATATATAACCATATACATATATATATTCTACTATATCAGGTCTCATATATAAATATATCTATATATATTAGATCGTTATATATATATAGTATATACTCTATAACTAACAGAGTATATATATAGTAATATATATATATATCATGTCACTACTGGGGCCTAATTTTAGATAGAGGTTGACACTTTTTGTCTGTAGACTCCAAGGTATGCACAGCACAGATTTGTCCTATTCTATTTTAGTATAGTTTAGTACCTTTTGTAATTATACTGTAATAGTTTATCATTTTTATTCCTAATTAGGGTCACAGATATCAAACACAAATTAAGAAAAGTTATATCTGAACTTAGTTTTGGTTATTGAGACATATTGCTCAGCGTGCGGATCGTGTTTCATTTAGAAATCTGTTAATATGCTGATATGCATTCATTTTTTAAATGTACTACAACTTAATTTTTATCTCAAAATGTGTATTTTGTCATACTCAGAATCTTTAAGTATAATTTTGTACAGAGAATGTTATGGAGTTTAATTGTTTGTATTCCGTTGTCGTAAACACAATTGTTGTCTATTTTTTCTATTAAAAGTAAATATATATATATGAGGCAAAAAAAAAAAACTTTCTAAGAGGCCTAACTTACCGGATGAAATTAAAACCAAAAAAAAAAAAAAAAAAAGCGATGATTTTTAGGTTCTAACATTAAGTATGTTTTAGATATTTCTATCTCCTAAAATAAAGTTCTTGAAAAGTCTAATAGATTTTCCTTCTTATATTATGCAAGCATCACCATATATAAAATATAGCTTTATACTTACTATAATATATATATATATATATAATATCTATGTATACTTGATATATTGATTTATAATATGATAGTATAGGTAGTTTATTAACTATTTACTAATATAATATATATATGTATATATATATACTAGTTACTTACTTACTTACTTAAATAGAAAATCAATAAACTTATATTTATACTCATTCTCCTATATGTCATTTATTATAGATATACTATATTAATATATATTATATATTAATATATATATAATATATATTAATATTGATGAAGAAATATATATATATAACTAACTGTATATATGGATGCTGATCAATATATATATATATATAGTATAATATAATTAATATATTATGAAATTATTATAATATATAATTTAACTATATATAGATATATTATATATAATACCATTATTTATTATTATATAACTACTTTATATACTAATAATATATATATATGAATATCACTACTATATATAATACTATATATATTATATATATATTATATCATAAATATATATAATATCAATAAGTATATATAATAATTAGAGCTTAATATATATATAAGTGACATATACTATACCTATAATTATATATAGATATACATATTTTATATAGAGTATAATACTTATATATTTATATATATATATATATATATAATATATAGTAGAGAGATTATATTCTTGGTCAGTGATCATTATATATATATATTTTTTTATGTTTTATATATACTATATATATATATTATATATATCAGAGTGTCTAAAGCTTACATCATGTAACTCAGGATTATGCTACAGTAAAAACAAAATTATATATTTGGAATCAGGGAAAATTTTAAGGAAAGGGGTTTTTTATTTGTTTATTATTTTTTTTTTTTTTTTGCTTTTATTCGTTCGAAACTTAAAAAAAAAAAAGTTACCATTTAAGGGGGGCTCCAGCCGACGGGGACAGAGCGGGACGAGGTCCTCCCCGTCTCCACAGCTTGCAAGGAGGGTCACGAAGAAGACCCAGACCTCCTGCCACCTCATATATTGTAGGTTTACACCATTACACTGGTTATTACCTCTTTTAGTTTATAAAAGAACAAAGAGATATAATTTTTTACCTCAGCTCACTCTTTACACTTTGGTTTCACTCTTAATATAATAAAGGAATACCATAGGGTAAAACCACATAGATGGCAGGAGTCGAGGTCCTCTCGAGCATCAGAGTGCTCGAGCGAGTGGGACCTAATCGTGTCCTAATACTTTGGCGCTATATAAGCCAAAAGGAGGTGAGAGAGGAGACGTAAAATTTTTTTATTTTTTTTAAAAATATTTATCCGTTACGAAAAAAAATAACATTTAAAACCCCTACAGTGTCCACCTTACACAAATTTCGCAGGTGATTTACTGTAGGTGCGTGGGCCCGTTCTCGAGTTACGAGTGATATAGCTATATACATATATTACACCCAACCTCTTTACCCTACTTCAATTTCCGCCCTAGACATCTATTTTATTGCTATCAATAGAGGCTACCACGAATTCTTTAGCCCTTTGTATTTTTATAGAACTCTCCGTCAAGCTTTTGATTTTTTTTTTTTTAACATATTGCTAGTGATACAACACCTATACTAACGAGATGATTTACAATGGTGACGGGAACAGTCGTATCTCTAAATAAAGTTCGAAATATTTTATTAAATATATCTTTTAAAAATACAGCATTATATTATTCTTCGGTCTCTCAGCCGGTATATTCACAGCACTTATTTACATAAAACATTTTAAGAAAAAAAAAAAAAAAAGGAAAAAATAGGGGGTCTTCGAAAGCGACGGGCGGAAGAGGGGGGGACGTTCATACTCTTCGTAAGGTGAGAAGAGGCGGAGGAAAACGCCCGCGGGACAGCCCAAAATATGCGCAAATCGAGCGCGGGATATATCCTAGAGACCCCTCACACTCGTAGGAGGAGCTGAGGGAGGGAAATAGTGCCTATCGCTGTGTACCGCGCACCGGGCAAGGGCGAGAAACCCTACTTCTCTGCCATCGTTGTCGAGTTTTACCCTTGGTTATTGCGCCTCTATAGTTAAAAAAAACACAATTAAAAACAATGTTTCGGAAGAAAGCTATTGTTAATACTAATTTATTTGAAATAGGCTTTTTTCAGGCAGTACTACTATATAGTTCTATACTTTTCGTAAGGGTATCCTCAGATAAGTATCTTATAAAAAAAACAAAAAAAATAATTCTCTAAAAACATGACGGATCGTAAAACTACAAGGTCCAAGTTCTTTTTTCATACCCGATCTCCGTTCCGTATCTCTCCAGTAAGGTAACTTGTCTATATATTATATATATATATATAATACCAGCGTAAATTAGTAATCTCAGTTATACTCTACTAAAATACACAATAATTAAATCTTATGACACGAAGCTATCATTAGTATATGTAGGATATAGTATATAATAATAATAGGGTAAAAGCTATATACGTATATAGATATAATAGTACTATAATATATATATAGTATAGTATATATATAGAACAATATAGTATACTGGCATAAGTTTTTCTAAAGTCAATCTACTATATATTATATATATAATATACGGTATAATTTTATACTATAGTATATATTATAATATATACTATATATTATTTATTATCAAATTATACTATATATATATATATATAGTATATATATATAGTATAAAACTAAGTCTTACTAATGTATTAATTACTAAACATTTACTTCGAACCTTTATAATGATATATATTATATTATATATATAGTATAATTATATAAATATATATATATACTGATATATATATATATATATGGATACTAAACATGTGGTGCTGGGCAAGTGATGCTAAGTGACTAAGATAGTGATGCATGTAAGTACACTGATAAACATATATGGAATCAGCTGGTATGAAATTTGTATGGAAAGATGAGAGTAAATTTTGATTTGTTTTGTTTATTTATACCAAAACATACGATAGGTAAGAAGAAAACTCATAACATATATCCTGTGAATGATCTGCGTATAAGAAATTTCTTTTAGGTGGGCTTCGAGCCGACGAGTGGGACAGAGGGGGGAACGTTTTCTCCATACCTGTAGGGGAGGGGCGGAGGAACCCCCGCGAACACCCCACAGAAACCAAAGAGCGGGGGTATCCCGGAGACTCTCCCCTATGGGGGCAAGAGTAGTCCTACCGTAACCGTTCGTCTACCCAGAGAGCGCGCGAGAGAGCCGTCCGACTCTTCTCGCATCTTTGCGTTTTACCTTGGGGTAATTCTTTTAGTTAAAAAAAAAAAAACATCGGCTACATAACTTCGTCTCTAGAACCCGCTAATTAGGGACTTTATATTCCGTCAATACGGTTTGTATTACGGGTATCACTGATGACACGAAACAAAACAAAAAAAATATTCTAAGATGCAAATTTAAAAAAAAATTCCATAACAACAAAATACAAAAATTCCAATATATTAAGATACCGTGACCAAAAAATATTAAATAATATATGATGATAAAAAAATACACAAATTTTCATTGCGCAATAACAAAATTTCAATTTTCCACATATATATATATATATATATATATGTATATATATTATATAATTATATATTACTATAATATAGTATTATATATATAATATATATAATAAGTATATATATATATGTATATACGTATATATGTATAATATATAAAAATATATAATATACGTATAATATATATATATATAATATATAGTAGTTATATATTATATATACTATATATATATAATATACTAAATATATATGTATATAGAGTGGTATTATTAACACACTAAACGTGTCAGAAGTTAAAGAAGAAATCACCCAAAATATTACTGTTTAATAAAATTTATTTATAGGACGTTTTGTGGACGTTACTGTTCACTTCATTCAGCTATTAAATAGCTGAATGAAGTGGACAGTCAGGTCCACGAAACTTAATAAAGTAAATTTTAATAAAACAATTTAATTTGTATTATTTTCCTTTGGTATATAATATTAGCAATATATATATTATATCAGTGAATATATATATATATACTTACTATACTTATTATTATATATAGTTATATAAAAATATATATATATATATTTATATATATATATATATATATAGTAGTATAATGGTATATATATATACAGTCAGACACCTCGCAATAAACGGCTACTCCGCTTACGGCGTTTTCGCAATAAACGGTTCTCTAACTACTTGTAGTGTTTGTGCAAAAGGAAACGCACGCACGAACGAACAGACGCTAATCGCTAAACTTGCGTGCAGCCCCGTAAAAATTCGGCAAACTGCTTTGCAGCGTATTGCCATGGATGCGGTCAGTCTGTTTACAGTCTTCGTGTGTTCTGCTGCATCATCTCTCAATTTTCAAACTTTATACAATATTTAATAAATTGTTTTAAAATTAAAAAAATGGCCTCTACATCTAATGAAGGGAAAAGTCGAAAACGTGTTACATCAAATGAAAACTAGATCAAATAAGCAAGTAGTTAAAGTATCCTCTCAGTAGTAGAACTCAATAATTTTACATTTAGGATTAATATTAAAGGTTATGCTCCCTTAAGTACATCGGGATATCAGCTGCAATTGAGAATTAATTTTGTAAATTCTTCAATAAAGCATCATTGCAACCTTCTAAGGAAACGTCTGGCCTGTCATCAACTTCAGATTCTACACCAACATCACTATCACCATCTGCAAAGCGATGGTGGGGTTTTTTAGATTCATGTGATGAAGATTGTCGCTTTGTAACGGCTGGACGAACGGAAAGTGGCATCCTCAAAATAAAATATTTGTATATAATAATTTTTTATTTTTTATTTCTTTTTAAGTTGTATGGAAACAGTCTGTAAAGCCGTCTAAATATATATATTTAAAGGTAAACCTTGTGTAAATTTCTGTTTCTATAATTTTTTTATAGTTAGAGTTATTGGCAACACTTCAAACATTATTTCAGTGACATACGTACGTACTTTTGCTAAAGCAGGGCATATTCGCGAGGCACAAAAATTTGTCCTAATTCACTTACCGGCGTTTTTCACTTAACGGCGAGGGGTCCGGTTCCAATTACGCCGTTATTACGAGGTACTACCTAATAATATATATATATATATATATATATATATATATATATATAATATATATATATAATATATATATATTATATATATATAATATATTTATATATTATATATATATATATATATATATATATATATATATAATGCATTAGCACAATTTCTTGGAAGGCTACCCAACCACATCATTAAATCGAACATTTAGAAAGATGTTGATGAACTTTGTTATTGCAAACTTTTGCTTATTTCATTTTCAAACACGAAAGACGGCTTTTTTATTCGTGACGTCATAAATTGACTCTCTATAGAACTCATAGAACTCAAAAAGAGGTTTGAAGCAACATGAATAAACTTTTAATGGAGCTCCAATCAAATGCTCTACATTTGATGCGGGTCATTGAGTCGTGACATCATTCAATAACTCGAAATTTCAATTAAATTGCTTTTACTCATGACGTCATTAACCGTCTTGCGCAAGAAACTATTACGTCATTACCTATCTTGCAAGAGATATGACGTCATAACCGACTCTTGTTTTCAACTCGAATTTATATATATATATATATATATATTTGAGAATTCAAAAAGAGATTATCAACTCTGGAAATCCCAAAAGTGACTCTTGGAAACTACAACATAATCCCTTATTTCAATTTTTATTTTCTTTTAGATTATTATTTCTTTTTATTTCAATTTTATTTTTGCTCTCCTTCATACTTTATCTTTTTCTTGCAGAATAAATAAATTTAATACTTTAAATTATTTTATTTCGAAAGTTAAAATACTCGATTTCTTTTTATAGTCTTATTGCATTTGTCATTTTTATCTTTTCTCATATTTTTTCTGAAGTTCAGCGAACCTAAAAATTAAATATATATATATATATATATATATATATATATATATATATATATATATATATATATATATATATATATATATATATCATATATATATATATATATATATATATATATATATATATGAACTTGTCCTTTAAAAGGTAGTTAACCGATATATATCGAACGAACAATGTAATCGATTTTTTTCGATTATTTCAAGGCAATAGTGCGACAAGGTTACCAATATGTTTTTTTTTTTTTTTTAACTAAAGGAATACCCAAGATTAAATAGCAAAGATGGAAAGAGTCAGGGTCTCTCGGCCTCAGCGGGGGACAGAGGAATTTACTGCCTTCTCCGGGATTGAACCACCGCCATGTTGCGACTGAGGACAATATACCCGGTGTGTTACAATTGAGCTATCCTCCAACCCAAAAAAGTTGGATTCAAGAACAATTATAAAGCAACCGAGCTCCCTCCCTTCAAGGCGACATCACCAGGTGTCCAGCCTGTCCTATCTCTCGTTCTTTATATTGTAGATGTTAAATATTGCATAATAATCGCAATTAAATAAGATGTTAAAGAAAGAACATATAATGAGAAGGTAAAGAATTTACTGCCTTCTCCGGGATTGAACCACCGCCATGTTGCACTTTATAATTGTTCTTGAATCCAACTTTTTTGGGTTGGAGGATAGCTCAATCGTAACGCACCGGGTATATTGTCCTCAGTCGCAACATGGCGGTGGTTCAATCCCGGAGAAGGCAGTTAATTCTTTACCTTCTCATTATATGTTCTTTCTTTAACATCTTATTTAATTGCGATTATTATGCAATATTTAACATCTACAATATAAAGAACAAGAGATAGGACAGGCTGAACACCTGGTGATGTCGCCTGGAAGGGAGGAAGCTCGGTTGCTTTATAATTGTTCTTGAATCCAACTTTTTTGGGTTGAGGATAGCTCATCGTAACGCACCGGGTATATTGTCCTCAGTCGATACATGGCGGAATCCCGGAGAAGGCAGTAAATTCTTTACCTTCTCATTATATGTTCTTTCTTTAACATCTTATTTAATTGCGATTATTATGCATTATTTAACATCTACAATATAAAGAACGAGAGATAGGACAGGCTGGACACCTGGTGATGTCGCCTTGAAGGGAGCTCGGTTGCTTTATAATTGTTCTTGAATCCAACTTTTTTGGGTTAGAGGATAGCTCAATCGTAACGCACCGGGTATATTGTCCTCAGTCGCAACATGGCGGTGGTTCAATCCCGGAGAAGGCAGTAAATTCCTCTGTCCCCCGCTGAGGGACATATATATATATATATATATATATATATATATATATATATATATATATATATGATAGTATATATATATATATATTTTTATTTATATATATATATAGGTTATATATATATATATATATATATATATATATATATAGTGCTAAATATATGAACGCTCGTGTCTGTTAATACAAAGACACTTGTAAACTCCTCAATAAATAAACACTAATTAACATAATCCCACTCTCTCCGAAAGTGCAATAAAACGCATTTAAGTTAAATATTTTACTGATGTATTAACTTTGCAAAACCAACCCAGAGAGAGGAGTAGGAGTATATTTAACTTATTACCCGACAATATGTGTATATATATTTTACAACCACTTACTAAAAGAATATTTATAATTTACATGCTCGTACATAACATTCCATTCCCCCCTAAAGAGAAAAAATGTTCAAAGATATAAAATAACAATAATCATTTATAAGTGAGTGAATGTGGTGGAATTCCTCTTGTCGCTCGCTTTGGTAAAATATTTTTAGCTGGAAAGGGAGCTACAATCTGCACATCATCTGAAGTTTTCTGCTGTGTCACTTCTGGCGAACGTGGACTCTGAATAGGTTCTTTCTCTTTGGTAGGTGTTGGCAGAAGTTGATCAACGTGACGTTTTTAGTGTTTTTATTCGTTTCTATTTCATAATAAAGATTTCCCAAGGTTTTCGACACCGTACCAGATTTCCAGTTAATTGGAGATTGGTAATATCTGAAATATACCTCAGAACTTGCTTCAAAAGATCTATTAACTTTAGTGGCTTTTAATTGTTTCGTTTTTTTAATATATTTTAAAAGAATGCTAATTATGATTTAAAATATTAAATTTATTCCTCAAAACTATTCATTAATAGAACAGGAGGAGGAATACCGGTATGGAATGAGGTGCAATACGATAAGAAAACAAAAAGAAACTTAGTAAATTCTGTACCTCTCATTGTTTTTCTTGCATGTTTGTATGAACCTTTCTGCTTCGCTGTTTGTGGATGGATAGCATAAAGCTGAACAAGTGTGAAGAATTCCTAGTTTGCTTGTAAATTACTAGAATTCAATAGAGATAAATTGTGTACCATAATCAAATACGATATGCCCCGGAATACCCTGTGTAGCAAACAGGCTTCTTAGAAGATTGATAATATCGTTTTTATTTTTCGATTTTGTGAGAATGATTTTCGGTCATATATTGACGAATGTATGATCACCAAATAATAATTGTCAAGAAAAGGATATGACATGTGATATAATAAGCAATGGATGAAAATTATGGTTAACTTCCCGTAACAATTTTCTAAGTAAACGGAAAGAATGACATTTAACAATAACTTGGTCTATAATAGAATCCTCCATATCACTAAAATCACAACTAGCAGCTAACTTTTTAAGCCCTGTAACATAAGCATCCGTAGATACATTAGGCTCTTGGATTGCTCTAAAAAATAAAAATCTCTCATATCTAATAATCGTTTTAGGTGATAACTTACCATCCAGTACTGCAAATATGCCAGGATACGTATCACTTTCGAGTATACTCATGGTAGAATAAACTTCTTGCACTTCGGGTCTGGCTACGTGCAAAAGTATAGCCTTTTGTTGATCAGTGTTGACTATTCCTGTCGCAGTCGAGTAGTATTGAAATCCGACTCTCAGCTTGTTCCAGCGCTCTCCAATGAAAGTCTCATTTTTCGAGAGAAGAGAAGGAGCACTCAAGGTAACTTGCGACATGTCTCCCGGCTCTTACAGTCGTCCTTGTCACCAAAGTTAAATGTATGAATGCACGTACCTATTAATACAGACACTTGTATATAACTCAAATAACATCCGTTAGATAACATAATCCCATTCTCACCGCCAATGTTAAATATATGAATGCACGTACCTGTAAATACAAAGACACTTGTATGTAACTAAATTAATAGACATTTATTGACATAATCTCATTCTTGCCGAATGTCAAATATAATTAAGGCACGTACCTCGCAAATACAAGAAGACACTTGTATGAGAACTAAATTAAATAGACATTTATGACATGAAGTTCGTCATTCTTGCCGAAAGTCCAATAAAATGTATTTAAGGTAAATATTTTACTGATGTATTAGCTTTGTAAAGCCAAGCCAGAGAGAAGAGTTAGAGTGTATTTAATTTAGCAACCGACAATGGATGTATGGATGCATATATATTTTACAATTAACTACTAAAGGAATATTTAGAATTTACCTACTTCTCATATATATATATATATATATAATAGTATATATTAATTATATATATTATATATATAATATATATTATATATTATATATATATATATATATATATATATATTATATATACAATATATAATTATTATATGAGCCTTTAAGTTCATGAGGTCATTATATCTATGCTAAAAATATTTTTTAAGATAATTTTTTTAAAGGCTTTAAAATTGTTATTTTTAAATGATAAACACTTAGTAAAATATTTTAAAAAAATGGACAAAAAAATCTATATATATATATATATATATATTATATATATATATATATATATCTATAATATCTAATATATCTATATATATATATATATATATATATATATATATATATAACTTCTCAAAGGGATTTTTAAAAATCAACGGTGAACGATTCGAAAAGAGTTGAATCAGATTTAGTGACTGATTCACTTCCGAGTCATTGACGTTGGTGAACGACATTGCCCGAGTTCTGTTGTCTTATCTTTTTTAAAGCTAAACTTTTTCAATTTCTGCCTCTAATGCCACTCTAAAAAAGGATTTCGAACTATTTTAACCTTTCATATAATATATATATAATATATATATATATATATATATATAATATATATATATATATATATAATAAATATAATATATATATATATATATATATATTATACTATAATATATGATATATTATATATATATATATTATATAATTATTATATATATAATAATATCTGTAAAACTTCTTTCGTTATCTATCCTCAATCATCCTCATCACATACCGTACCATCGCACTGTCTTTTTCAATAAACTCAATATACTCTTCCACCCAGCTCCTCTCTTATATCGTATTTTTATTCTATCTCTCCTCGTAGCTTTCTTTGGAACCTCAACACCCACAACAACACCCACGCTTCGTGACCGTAAGTTAGTATAGGTCGTAGTATACACACGTATATTATTATTTTCATCTTTCGAGGGACATTTCTGTTAGTAGTAATGGTAATAGCGATCTTAAGCATTATTAAACTTCTGCATTCTACTATTTAAATTCTATCATAATAAACAGGTTCCTGCCCGAATCCTCACTCTTAGCCATCACTGCTTTTAACTTCCACATTCTGATTCTGCTTCTATTTCAATTTCCTCCTCCTCCTTTACGTATCAGCATCACCTCCGTCTGCTTATCTTTTTTTCAACATTTCCTCTCTCCCCTCAAACTCCCCACCCCAAAAACTATAATAATCTCTGCAGAGCTTCCTTGTGATTCCGCCACCAGCGCCAAGTCTTATCTGCGTAATCCAAAGACAGTTCCAATCCCAACATTTATCCGCCAATAATCAATGAACAGGGATAAACAAATCGGAAGAGAACACAACCCTGCTCACCCCCGTGTTCAACCTCAAACCAAATCTCATCGTTCACTCGGGTTCTTCACTTATGCATTAGTATATATATATTACACGTACATATCATATATAAGATACACATATATCCAATATATACACGCAGTCATCCAGTCCATGAATTATATTATATATTACATATATATTATATATATAATAATATTTATATATATATATATATATATATATATATATATATATTATATATATATATATAATTATATATATATATATATATATATTATATATATATATATATATATATATATATATATTATATATATATATATTATATTATATATATATATATTATATATATATATATATATAATATATATATATATAATATATATATATATATTTATATATATATATATATATATAGTATATATATAGTATATATATATATATATATATATATATATATATATTAGATATACTATATAAAATGACAGATTTATGACCCTATTGTACCGAGTTGTGGTCCATCCAAAAGTTTTTTAAAGGATTTGAAAGCGTAATAATACTAATTATATTACTAATTATTTTCAAATAAAAATAATAATAATAATAATAATAATATAATAATAATATAATAATAATATAATTAATATTATTTTTAATTTTTTTATTATTATTATTGAGGTACTAACCTCGTTTTAAAATTATAAACACATTATTATTATTTTATTGATTATTATTATTACTTAGTAGTAGTAGTAGTAGTAGTATAGAGTAGTAAGTAGTGCTAGAAGAATTTTGCTTATAGTTATTAGAGATTCATTTGATAATTGTAAAATAATCATCATTGGTATATAATATATATATATATATATATATTATATATATATATATTATATAATATTATTAATTAATATATATATATATAGTATATATCTATTTATATAATATATATATATTTATATATAATGTATAATATATCATATATATTATGATCTGGTAAACGTTCGTTTACCAGATGCAAAACTAAGGAGAGAGGGACCTAGGTGCTATATTTCCCCTATATAAGGAGGGGAATGAAGCTCTCAAACTCCTTGAAATACAAGTGGAAAATTACTGGAGGCATACAAATGCCTAACAATGCCTACATTTTAGGGTTAAAAGATTCAAAATTGTAACGGCTTGGGGAGTGCTTGTGGAAGCCGCCGTGAGAGGCCCCAGCCGAAGAAGGATTATTATTTTAGACGCCGGACGAATCGGTCGTGTTGTCAGAGATCATAGGGCCAAAGAAAAGCCGGCAGTTTGCCGTGTCATTATTATTATATCCAATTAACTTTGTCTATTCCATAATTAAGTACTTTCTGACCATTGTGATTACGAAATTGATTATATCATCTGTCATATTATTATTTCACGTGCACAATTAATAAACTTCAAAAGCAGAAAAACCCTTTTTACTCCATCATCTAATTATTAATTACTTACTTAATTGGTCTGAGTAATAACCTCAGATCATAATCTGGCGACAGCCCATAGTGACCTTACATCATTATTATTAATTATTATAATTAAAAATCCCCTTCTGAACAGTGAAAAACGGTGTGAAAAAAAAAAGTATTTGAATAAACTGTGAAATTTGTGATAGTGCTATCAAAAATTAACTGTGTTCGTGCATTTAAATAATAACTGTGGAAAGTGATATCTGATAATAAATAATTCATAATAATACTGCTTGAAGAAATAAAGCGGTATTAGAAAAAAAAAAAAAAAAAAAAAAAAAAAAAAAGAAGAAAAAGGAAATTTGAAACGCTTCAAATAACGAACTTTTGCCCATAGCAACAAACGCTGTGAGAAGACTGCTTAAAACAAAAACATTTTTAAAAAAAAAAAAAAAAAAAAAAAAAAAAAAAACACTCAAGTCTTTCTTTGTTCACGAAAACCCTCCATGGGGGCTAATAAGAAAACCGCGCCAAGTCTCAGAGTGGGGAGAGGAAAGCCTACCTCCCCTAAAGGACAACGAGCGAAGAAATCTCCCTCACCCCCAAAATCAGCCTCACCATCTTTAGTGGAAGAATCATCTACGAGTTCAGAAAGTGAACGTGAATGTACGCCTCAAAGAAATAGACCTAAGTCGCCCGTACATATAAGAAGACGTTCATTCGGAAAGGGGCGAAGAAACAAAAGCTCTCTTTCCTCCCACCAACTTCCCGCCTTCGATGGCTATGATATCGTTAGTTGGTTGTCTGCGACCAACGCGGTATTTAAACTTAACGGAATTAATGAGGGTTCTGAGAAAGTCCGACTTTTAGCCTCCATACTCCCCAACAGTCTTGTGTCTACATTACAGTTCCCATTAAGAGACAATGCGTATGAAGAACTAATGGGTCGCATAGAGGAAACATACTTACCGGCACTGAGACAGCGGGTGAGGGATGTCTTCAAAAAGGGGATGGAAAAGACAGAATTGCCAAGTCATTATCTCAACCGTGTGAAAGAGGTGTTGGGACGGAAGAACTTTGAATTACTCGTAGAAAACAATCCGAAATTCGCACAAGAGCTCTTCCTTAATGAGATGCCGCCTCAGGTCCAGATGAGTCTGTATTCCTTAGCTCAAGATAATGACATCAATAAACTTGTGGTGGTGGCCGACGATCTTTTCAAGAACTTTGTACATAAAAATTTCCAACCGATGCCCCAATATGGGAGAGATCCCCCATACTGGGGAAATGTGAATCAGCTTTCAGAAGAAACCAATTCGAACCATTATAACCGCTCACGAAGAAACTCCACTGACCGCGACACAAGAAAGGAGGAGGCGGAGACTCAGCAGAAGATCCTGACTCAATTACAAAACATATTGGATACAGCCAAGAGCGTGGCTGAGACGCTAAGCCAGCTAGCGCAGAGACAGCCACCTCCTACTGGCTGGCAGCCATCTGCAGACAGCTGGCAACAACATTCAAGGAGGGGTAGGAGCCAGCCTAGACGTAGATATGAGAACTATGCTTCACAACAGAATAATGATGCTTATAATAATGTCTGTTTCTATCATAAGAAGCATTGGCTCAAAGCTTACAAATGTGAGTCTGAAGAATGCCCGCTTTATACTCTGGTATACCCTCACGAGGGGGGGGGCTGCTGCCAACCCCCATCATACAACCACCACTCAGGGAAACTGAAATCTGGGTCATCATCTCATCTAGATGGCCGCGACAAGAAAGTAGATCGAGGTAAAACAGTATCATTTAATAATTATGTAAAGATTTTCAAATTTAATGCTGAAACAGGCTATGGCAATATTAAAACTAATAATAATAATAATAATAATAATAATAATAATAATAATAATAATAATAATAATAATAATAATAATAATAATAATAATAATAATAATAATAATAATAATAATAATAAAATGAATGATGTGAACTTTAATTATGTTAATAATAAAATGAAATGTTATATAATACTGAAATTCCATGTAATATAAATAACAAAATTTTCTTTTCTTTAGAAGATTAAATAACGAAAGCGATTGCAATATAAACGAAATTGAAATTGAAAATGAAATAAAAAAGGACAAAATTGCCATAGCCCATATATTAAATAATAAAAATATGAGAGAGATTAATAATCAGGTATTATGTAATTATAATTCTAATATGCATGTCGGTTATACTTTCTTTAATAATTACTTGAGTATTGGATATGAGAATGATCGGAAGGTATTATCATCGAGCGCAGAATGCGAAGCTTTTAGAGAGACGGGTGGTATATGTTTGAATTCTAATTTGTGCAGAGAACCAATTATCTCAGCCGTCCAAGAAAGAACAAATAACACTCCTCTCTCTAAAGGTGATGTAGCTGGCTCTAAATTATATAAAGTATTGAATAGAATTGATAATAAATTTTACATTTTAGATAGCGGGTCCGAGATCGACCTGATCAGTGCTAGCCCCATTCATAGGTCGAAACGACCCATGGGCCACATTTTAGCCGCCAACGGCACCAAAATCAATGTTTATGAATATATTAATGTAAATTTAGACATAGGATTGAATAAAATATATAAACACAAATTGTATATAGCTGATGTAAAACTAAACATATTAGGTATCACTTTTTTGAAACATTTTGGGTTTGGGATAGATTTTAAGAACGATGTACTAATTGATCCTGATACCAATCATACCGTATTATTAAGGCCCGATCATTCTATATCCTCTTTAAAATTAACTGCTCTCTCTCATGATCTTTTGCATGACTCTCCTAAAACTCACCCACCTTTGCCT
This sequence comes from Trachelipus rathkii, assembly GCA_015478945.1. Lineage (NCBI taxonomy): Eukaryota > Metazoa > Arthropoda > Malacostraca > Isopoda > Trachelipodidae > Trachelipus > Trachelipus rathkii. Next base: position 16,030 of record JABUQX010072528.1, read on the forward strand.
TTTAGTCCGCTCTTTCCTCTTAATGACATTTTATATAAATATAAAACATTATTCTTTAAACCCGTATTTAGATGAGAATGTTCATTTAAAAATAAAACAACGAAAAAAATGGGCTGAAATATTTTCTAAGTATGGGGGACAAGAAATGGGGGATACAAGAGAAGGAGGTGAACTGGAGACAGAATTGGGGGGAGGGAAAAAAGTGGGAGATATACCAGAAGGGATATTGAGGGAGTTGGCCTGTGCTTTCCCATACAAACCTACCATAAAAGGTTCGCCTATACGATTACCTGGACGTCGAATACCGCACAAACTGTATGAAGCAACAAAAAAGGAATTAAATCAATTAGTAGCGGCAGGTGTGTTGAAAAGAGCAAGTACCACCTGGTCAGCGCCGTTTAGTGTTTTGGATAAAGGAGGGGGGAGAGTTAGATTGGTGACAGATTTTAGGGAGCTTAATAAAAGAACTGAGGTGGATATATTCGGTCTACCAAATATTTACGATGCAATTTTCGCACTCAAAGGTGCTCGGTATTTCAGCAAGGTAGATTTGACGAGCGGCTTTTACAACCTTCCGTTGCATCCTGATTGCCAGAAGTACTTTGCAATAACCAGCAATCTCGGGACCTTTATATATACTTCTTTACCGATGGGATTCATAAATTCGCCTGCAGCATTTCAAAGAATGGTGAATATACTATTGTCTGACTTAAAAAACTGTCACGTATATATTGACGACATTTTACTCTTTACAGAAACCGCTGAAGAGCACGAAAGACTTGTTGAGACTGTATTAAAAAGATTAAATTATTTATCTATCTGTGTGAATGAAAAAAAGAGTAGATTTGGAGTATCTGAAGTAGAATATTTAGGTTTCATAATAAGCGCTGAAGGTGTTAGGGCGAATCCAGAGAAAGTTGCAGAGATAGTAACTTATAAGAAACCGCAAAATATTAGAGAAATGAGAGGATTAATAGGAAAACTTTCGTTTTACAGAATAATGCTCCCGTGCCTAGCAGATTTAATGGGTCCATTAACTGACTATTTAAAGGGTAAAGCGTACTCCAGAAAGAAAATATTTTGGAATGAAAAGTCGGAGAAGGCTTTTAGCGCTGTTCAAAACGCTATAAAAAACTCCTGCCTATTAGCCTACCCCGGTACTTCAACGCCCATAAAAATATTCATTCATGCCTCGTCAAATGCTTTATCAGGCGTTATTCTGGGGGATGATCAAGACAGCCGCCCTTATGCATTCTATTCATCCACCCAGTCGGCTATTGAAAAAAGATATGATGATATAAGTAAACAATTATTAATACTAAACAAAATGTTTAACAAATTCGGGTACCTACTAAGTGGTAGGAAAATAACGATATATACTCAATTGAAAGAATTAATCACCTTATATAACAAAACAAATGATGTATTAAATCAAAACGCAAAACAAGTCCGTCAACTTAATTTACTAAGCTCTTATAATGTAATTTTCAAATTAATTAGTATAAAATCCAATCCGTTAAACGAATATATCATTAAAAATAATCCAAATTTCCAAATAGCGGACGAACAAACAAACAAAAAAGAGAGTGGAAAACCCCTCGTAAATATTTCATTCACAAGCCCTTTAAATCCTACAAATATTACTATAGGGGAAGGCCATAAAAATAGTTGTCGTGAAGTAGTAGAAAATAGTACGCATGCCGATCGGCCATTTAACCAACCGCAGATGTTACCCGAGACACGTGTCGCTTTAGAAAGGAATTTACTATCCAGGTATGAAAGAGAAAAGGAAAAGGATGATAAAAGAGAGAATAGAGAAATATTAGAAGAATTAACCGTGAATTTGATATCTGAATGCAATAAACGAAATAAGTTAGTTATAGATAGATTCTTAAAGAGTATTGACTACAAAAACATAAGCGAAAAGCAAAAAGAAGATACATTTATAAAGTCATTAATCAATAACCGAGAAAAAAGTGGGTTGAAAATGGTAGAACAGCAATTCTGGTTTAATAAAGAAATCTTAAAGATTTTTGTGGACGTGTCACTGGGGTATTCTCGTGTCATTTTGCCCGAGACCTGTATACCGGAAGTGGTAAGGACGTTGCACTTGCAAGGTCACCTCGGGATTAAGAGAACGGAAATTGCAGTGAAGTCGGAGTTTGTATTTGAGAAGATTCACTCGCGGGTTAAAGAGATCGTTAGAGCTTGTAATGAATGCCAAATAAACAAAAGCGCTCGCACTATTAGTCCTAATTATGGACAGTTCAAAGAGGTGACCTATAAGTTTGAAATGTTGCAAATTGACATATTAAAAATGAGCCCCTGCCGGGGTTATAAATACTTGTTTACGGCCATTGATAGGTATAGTTGTTATCTTTTTGCTATTCCTTTAAAGGAGATGAATGCTGAAAGCGTCATTAAAGTATTATTGTATGAGATTCTACCTTTCACTGGAGTGCCTGACAAAATCCTCAGTGACAATGGAGGATGCTTTAAAGCTCATCTGTTTGAAGAGGTCTGTAAGATGATTGGGGCAGAACATATCTGCACCACAGTGGGAAGCCCACAAGTCAACGGAAAGCTTGAGAATAGGCATAGAGTCTTGTTAGCCAGCCTTCGTTGCATGTTAAGCGAGAATGAGTTCAAACATCACGATTGGGTATCAGTCCTTCCGTTTGCGCTCTTTGCAATAAGAACAGCCCCTCTAACAGAAAATGGGATTACAGCTTCTCAGGTGCTTTTTGGCCAAAACGTGAATATACCTGGGAGATTAGTAGAGTCAGAGAGACCTGGAGAAGCTATGTGTTATGATAAATATTTAAACAAGTTAGCAGGGTTGTTTGCCCAGCCGTTGGCACCGAGAGCCACTTTGAAGAACCGATCAATGTTCGTTCCTAAAAATTTGAAGGAAACAAAGCTAGTTCTTGTAAGAAACAAACAATATAATTTAGGCAAGCTAGAAGCAAAGTATCAGGGGCCCTATAAGGTATTGCGTTTCACTAATAATACAGTTTATATCTTGAAAAATGGTCAGCCTGTAGCAGAGAATTTGAGAAACATAAAGATCTATTACCATTTAGCGGAAGCCGATCAGAGTAGAAAATAACAGAAAAATAAATATAAAATAAATGGGAGAGAAAGAAATCATAGGTAGACAACCTCTTACTAATCTTTTCTTTTACAGGTAATTCGGTCAAAGGTTATGTAATTAGAAATTTTGCAAGTGCAAAGATTGTGTACACAAAATATTGAATAATAATATTTAGTAGTTGTAATTTACCCTCCTCAAGTAGTTTTTCCACCTATCTTCCTTCCTCTATCCTTGAGATTGTTTGTAATAGAATTAAGGAAGGCATTCAGTGTGTTACTAGCATCAAACATATTGCCAATTATCACAAATGGAGCTCTCTTCCATTTGTTTTGCAATTGTTTGAGCTGCACTCCGGAACACCACTGTGATCTGTTAAATCTTTCGTTTACCAGATGCATGTGGAGGAGTAGGGGAGCGGGGCATGTAAGTGGCCATACCCCCCACTTAAGTGGGGGAATGAAGCTCTCAAACTCTTTGAAAACAGGGGAAGATTACTGGAGGCATAGCGAATGCCTATTTACAATGCCTATACTTTTAGGGTAAAGACTTCAAACATTGTAACGGCTCGGAGAGGCTTTGGAAGCCGCCTTGAGGCCCCAGCCGAAGAAGGATTGTGATTTTAGTATGCCGAGTGAGGCAGAACGTATTAGTCAGGTAGCATAGGGCCAAAGAAAAGCCGGCAGTTTGCCGTGTCATTATTATTATATCAAATTAACTTTGTCTATTCCATAATTAAGTACTTTCTGCCCATTGTGTTTATAAAATTGATTATTATCATCTGTCATACTATTATTTCACGTGCACAATTAATAAACTTAAAAAGCAGAAAAAACCTTTTCAATCCATCATCTATTTATTAATTACTAATTTAATTGGT